>OVBW01000084.1:0-20149 GCA_900406355.1 Erysimum pusillum | reverse complement strand
GAATTTGCATCACCTTCTCAATTCCTTGAGGCCTCACCAAGTAAGAAAGATTTCATTTTCATCTGTTTTTGGCTTTATTGTTTTTTCTTATCTTTCTCTATTTGTCCAGGCGAGAGCAACGCTTATTCACATTATGGAACTTCAAATTCAACAGAGGAAACAAGCTGTGGAGGACATTAAGAGGTTAGTATATGCTTTTTTTTAAGTTTTCTGTCTTATTGGTGTGCCAATATCAATCTATAATCTATAAAGATTCTTCAGAAGCTTGTTAGTACTTCTTAAAAGGAGAACGTTTGATGTTTTGGTTTTGTGCAGGAGGAGAGAAGAAGCACAGCGACTTCTAAAGGATGCTTTCGTCACTTTAGATGGATAATGGAGTTCTTTTTTACCCATTTTGTGTAAATTAGCGTCAATAACCTATGTCTGTTATTGACCCTTGAAGCTTATCGTTATTGTTAACACTAAACCAAAGTTAATTTGGCAATCAACCAAGATTGAGTAGATACACTATACCAGGATTACCATAATTTACCGGTTATATTTTGTAGGAAAAGAGAGGAATAAACCGGTGATACTAAATACTCCTAGAATGAACGGGAACTATAATTGATTTAGTACATATTCATTTGATGTGAATACATCTGTCGACATCTTGAATAAAAAAATTGATTTAACCAGGTGATTGACATCTGAAATCATTTTTCTTCTTTTGAGTTTTAGAAACCCATAGAAATACAAATAAAAAATTGTTAACCAGATTAAGCCAACAAATGTAAGTGATTCATCATCATTCATATTATTTCTTTCTACGAAACGTATTGAAAGTGGGGTTACTATATGGTGGTTATTGTTGAAGAATAAGACATGCTAGTGGGATTGTCCACAGGGGAACATGGCCCAAACTCTGTACACACATTATTGGATTGTCCAAAGCTGAATGACACGTTGGATTATTACACCTCTTATTCAGTAAAATAGACACGTCGGATTACTTCACGTGGACTAATAGGGACATGACTTGTTTTCTAGTAGTATTAAAATAAAATAAATACTGTTAATAGCAATTGTGGAATTCATATTTGTTTCCACAACGAACTCATTCTCTTTATCAATATTTGTTTTTTGTCAACTCTTTATCATGAATTCAAGATAAAACAAAATCACAATGTATCTGGCGAAAAAAACAAATTTATTAGTATATTTGTTTTTGTGTTCAGCTGTTTGATATGACTTTCTTAAAATTCTAATAATAGAAAAATAATTTCATTTAATATAAATACACCTGATTATAAAGGACACGTGGGCCACTAATAGGTGAGATATCACTTGTCAACATAAGTTGGCCCACTGGACCTCATCTCATTTTGAAATTACGGATATTTTCAGGCGTCAATATCTTGACACGTCACTCATCAGGTCCCCAAATTTTTCATTCTCTTGATGTGAAAAGACGCAAATGGACAAATGATGCTAGATATTTACGACGGTAGGTACATTGTTATACCTATCGTATTATGAAATACTTATGGACAAAACGAAAATGCAATAACCAACAAACTAGATGATATTATGGTAAAAAGGAAAAATATTAAAATTGGTAAAATCTGTTGGGCAATAATCTGATCATAACAAAACATGTGGGGACTCGAATAAATTGTCTAGCTAGGGTCATATATATAAGGACACTCTAATATATACTTGTATAGACGTTCATGGCCATTATTGTAAACAATAAACATAAATGACCAGTGCATTATAGATATGATAGTAGGCTTATAGCTGTGAAATAGTTAGATTGGATATAATTTACATCTCCATTGTTTTCTATGGTTGGTGAGAATACGATTCGATCAATATATTAGTTTGTTTAATGTATTTTCATCTATAAATAATATATACTCACTACTACATCGTGTATACATATAAAATGCATACATGCACTTGGACATTTTGCTAAAAGTAATTTTATTGTTATATATACACATATAATATGTTCTTTTTTATTTCATACACATATAATATGTATATGTAGTCACTTTAGCTTACTAAAACAAATTCCTAAGTATACATTCATGACTTAATATTCACATGTAATTCCAACATAAATAATGGAGTAGTGTGGCCAATTGATTAATTATTGGCCGATTAGACCTCTCCATAATTGGAGCTTTAGATATATAACAAAACACAAGTACCAAGAAAAAAACAAATCATAATAATGTAGCTATATATATAAGTTAATAATGGAGCTTCTGTTTTTTTTTTTGGATACAACATAATTGATAATTGAGCTTCTTAAAATATTATCATACTTGTCTTTTATAAAGTATAAAAATGTTTGCTCTAAATAATGCATAGAATCCTACAGGATTACGAAACATCAAATCCCCATTATTCAGCCGTATGATCATAATCTTACTTGTTAGTTGCATATTTTCTACTTTTGGGATTTCTATTATTGTTTAATCACCGAACAAATTATTGGTGGAAAATGTTATATATTTGTCAAGTATCTGCGTAATGTATATATGTATGATGTATCTCTTATATTCTACAACCTGAATATCAAGCCAACTAGCGATCTATAGACATCAAGAAATTAGCCCCAAAAAAAAAAAAAGACATCAAGAAAAACATTTTTAAATAAATCTGAACAAGAATCAGAAAAAGAACACATGACAGGGTTGATTTGTCGCTAATTAAACCGATTGCCATGTAATTCAGTTTTTAATTTCACTGTGTAGAGATCAAATAATAATGTCATATTGTATCTTGAAAATAATAGACTGATATAGTTAGCTATTAACTATGGTAGACCTAGCTTGGACCACCCTATACAAATATATAGCAATTTCGGTAGAACTTTGTTTTTTTTGTTAAATTACATTTAATGGAAATCCATAACCAACATCTATCAATAATTCTTTTTGTTGGCATCAATAGCTTAATCTATGAACTATATATTTGGCCATCCAAAGATAAGTGTTTTGTCACGAGTATGAATACCGATAATTAAAAGAATATATACCACTTAACCTGTTTTGGTATCCGGCCTAAAATAAAAGGGTTTTGATCATCCAAAATAAGTTTTTCTGTTTGTAAAATTTAGCTAGTGACATCTAATCCTTGTTCTCGATTAATGAAACATAATTCTGACATCTATCAAAAAATTAGTGTGAGAATATTTTGTTCAAAACTTATGCGATGTGATAAGTTCACTTTTTTAGGTGACATGCATGTTCGATCATAAGGTGCCCAATAATTCCCTAGAACTAAATTAATCTTCTATGTAAAATATCGAATAGTCTAGTGACAACATGGTTACCTACTTATTCAGTTACTATTATTTATATTTTTGGTTATGCATCTTATGTTAGTATAATATTATCTATTACATAAGTAATATCAAAGAAGGGAAAAATTCAATAAGTTAAGAAAACTAAAAAAAAGGGAAAAAACTGGAAGACGAATGAAAGCAAACTTTCAAATATCCTTATCTTATCCAATCCTTTTCAGGTCATTGACTAATTTTCTAATTAATCAAAATATATAAAAAGTTAAGGCATCTTATGGATATATATATATCAATTGATTGCTAATGTAACTTTACCTATATAATATTTGATTAACTTTGCATGTGTCATGTTTTCCAGTGATTTAAGTCCAAAAAGACGATGGTTTTCTTTCATCACCAAAGTTGTCTAGTTCTTTCTATTTCTCAGCGTAGAGATTCATCTACTTACAATAATCTCTTTAATCGAATTTTTATATGTCAATATATGTGCCGATTTATACTTCTCAATACATGACTTGTTTTCTAGGTAAGTATTTTATCGAATAGCACCAAGATATTCAAATAAATATAACAGGCAGAAATCAGGAATCCATCAACTGACGAGATGCCGAGAGTCGAGAAGTGGCCCTCCGGGTTTAGTTTCATAATTCTTATGTACAATACTAAATTACTAAGCATTTTGATCTCATGGGTTTCTTTCTCATGCTTTTAAGAAAATATTAAGATCTGATGTTGAGAGCCCATAAGAATTAGTGAATGAGCCCATGATACTTTAACGTGGGCCTGGTTAATTGTCAAGTCCGCTTCAAAGTTACCTAACCATACATTTAACAAGTAGTATCAAATGTCTAACACATCTAACGACTAGACGCGGTCTCGACTAATTTGATCAAGAGCAGGGTATTTGTCCAAAGCGTCATCGACACAACTGCTGAGAAACTTCGAGCTCTTTAAGTGTGTGTTTGTCTGATAACGGTTGACTCCAAAAAAATCTGGTCTTTAAGCATTGACAACAAAATAATATCTCACCATAGATAGAGATGTGTAAGAAGGAAGATACACACGTGTTGTACATCCGACACTTGTTTATAACAAACAAGAAGATGTTCTAGAATATTCTTGTTGGGTTCCATTATTATTAGTAGCAAATAGGACCAAGTCAACAACTAACTTCAACTTCATTCATTGTGGATCGTCCACTTGTCCGAGTCTCACGTCAACCCATCATTATTGCACATTTCTCCACACCGTTTTCTCTCTATATATAGCAACAAAATAACACGTATCGTATCAAACTCAAAAAGTAATCATTTGAATTACTTGTGCAAATCTCAAATAATATCTTTTGAATCGAATATGTGTTTCTTTGACAATCGGTGCGATCAGAATCTGACGGTGGTGAAGATGGATGTGGCGTGGTGGATGGAGGCGATTCCACCGCGGATAATTTCCCCGGCGAAGCCATCGACTTCTCCGATTCTTGAGACGATTTTAGAAGGCGGAGAGACCGAAGAAGACGATCACGAACAAGATAACGAAGACGTGTAAATTGTGTTACCCGGTCTTGGTTTTTTGATAGATTCTATAATTGTATACTATGAGATTTTGTATTGTATCTTTTGTATAATCAAATCTCTGTTCTTTATAAAAAAATTCCGTTGAACTTTCTCATATTCTTGATTTCGAGTTGATAATTAAAGTTTCAGTCTCTAGATATTCTCTACGAACCGGGACGGTATAAGGAACCCGATCCAAATGTTCAATTTTCACCAAAACAAGTTAAGAAAAGAATAATACTTGAAGAAAATCCAAGGCTTTTTAATACAGAAATTTTCTCAAGAACCGGGACAACAAACCAGAAATCAGAATCTTGAAAAATTAAATCTGAATCCTAGAGTCACACGACTCACACTGCTATTTTGCCTATTTCTGTTTGAGGATGAATTTCTCAACCACAAGAATCTAATTAAATAATTTTTTAATACAGACAGACACGTATCAGCAAACTAAGCGGTGTACGCGTCACACTAATTAAGTTTCAGGCATCAGCCAAACGTGAAACATAAATAGCACGTGCACTAAGTATTAAGCCGCGTCGAAAGCTACATAATTCCCCACGTGACTTTTGCTTTACGTCTCATCAAACCAAACCACTCTTTGCTCTTCCATTAAAAAAGTAAGTATACATTATGATGATCACATGATGATTACCATTCCTAGCTCTCTCTATAAATATCACCAATAACAATCATTTCCACATAGATCGTCTCAACTAAAGTCGAAAGCTACCCCCAAGTTTTAATTCGAAGAAAGAGTATTCTTTTGATAAACACAGAAAAAAAAGAGTATTTTATCAAGTCATGGCGAGGATGACAGGACCAGTCGAAATTTTACCGGCGATTCTTGTTTATCCGGTGAGGGTTTCAGCTGCGCCTTCGTTGGGGACAATTTATGAGGAGGACCATGAGTAAAATTTCATCCAACATCAGATCCAAACTCCAGAGTTTAAAGCTTTTTGTTTTTTGTTTTTTTACATTTCAAATTGTATCTTGATAGTGTTTTCTGTTTCTTGGTTGTTTTTCCAGTTTAAACTCCTTTTTATCGACGTTATGTCTGCTGTAATCAGTCGCACATTATTATATGGATTAATGGTTTCTTTTTCAATGTCCCGACTAATTGCCTATTTAAGTTAACATAATGCTCCACTAACTACAATTATTATAGACGTAACCTTGGTCGGTGCAAATTTTTTTTTTTTTTTCTAAGGACCTTTACATTTTATATGCGATACACAATCACATATTCATTTTAGTGTCCTTATAAAGTTAACATAATGCTCCACTAACTACAATTATTATAGACTTTAGTTGAAGTAACAAAGTAGACGTTTAGTTTGACTTAGCTCTACCATAGAAATAGAAAGAAAAATAAGTAAATAATCAAAGTCCCCATTGTAAAGTTAAGTACATTAGAAAATAAATAACGAAATGCTCTTCCCCTTTTTAGAAAATTTAGATTAAAATTCTAAACAATCATCATAACCTAACTCCGATTCACTCAACATCACCAATCCAAGTCACACAAAAATTTCCATTTTTTTATCAATCGAATCGCCGAAAAACTTCACCTTTTTTTTGTTTTTCCCGATCTGAGTCCAGTCATGGGGAATATGATCTGCTGCTGCGTGAGAAGACGGAGGAGAAATATTATTCCGGCGACGGAAACGATTCCCGCGACGCCGTATCTAAACCCTAACCCTAACTACTTTAACCAGTCTCCAGATTACTGCCCTCCGCCGCCGCCGTACGATCACCACCACTTACATCACTATCCTCCCCAAATTTACCAACAACCTCGTTCTTTGTTTCCCGGCAGTAGATACCCGATGATGCCGCCGCTTCCTTACGTCCAGTACCAGAAAGCCGTCACGATTCGTAACGAAGTCAATGTGAAGAAGTCAAGAAGGAGACTTTAAGGTTCGAACCTGACCCGGAGAATCCGAATCGACTTCTTGTCTCCTTCACATTTGATGCATCCATGTCCGGAAGGTTTTAATTTCAAACTATGGAATGATTTTTTGTTGAAATTTAGTTAAAGTTTGAATCTTGTTGAATCAATCAAATGGAGTAAAACAAATGACTTACCTTTTGTTATTGAACAGGATCACAGTTGTTTTCTTTGCTAAAGAAGAAGCAAAATGCAATCTTACAGCAACAAAGGAAGACACTTTGCCTCCAATCACATTTGATTTCGGAAAAGGACTTGGTCAGAAGTTCATACAACCATCTGGAACGGGTATAGACTTGACCGTGTTTGAAGATTCTGAGCTATTCAAGGAGGTGGATACAGGTATCTATCCGCTGGCGGTTAAGGCGGAGGCAGCTCCAGCTGTTGACTCAGAAGAAGGAAAGTCGGGTTCCGCAAATATGCAGATTACTCAAGTGGTGTATAAGAAGGAGAAAGGAGAGATCAAGATAGAAGTCGTGAGGCAGATACTATGGGTGAATGGGTCGAGATATGAGTTGCAGGAGATTTATGGGATTGGGAACTCGGTTGATGGTTTGGATGAGGGAAAGGAATGTGTTATATGCTTGTCTGAGCCACGCGATACAACTGTTCTTCCTTGCAGACACATGGTATAGAGTTCATACTTAAAATCAGCTCAACAAAATGTGAAAGTCTTTTTGGTGTGATGAATTTTGAAACGGTTTGTGTATTTCTGTGTGCAGTGTATGTGCAGCGAATGCGCAAAGGTGTTAAGGTTTCAGACAACTCTGTGTCCAATTTGCAGACAACCTGTAGAGAGGCTTTTGGAGATTATGGTAGACGGTAACAACAATGGGGGAAAATAGATATGGAGATGAACAAATTTAGTTAAGCAATCGACTTATGTAATACAATGTTATGGTTCAATATATTTTACCTCTCTTAAGTGGAAACTGAGTTCTTAAATAGCAATGATAAACAGACACGCAGCTTCTTATTTAGTAATAGGTGCTTGGCCAGGAGCTGTGGAGGCCAAATACCAACTACGGCAAACACAAAAGGTGAAGCCATTACAACTACGACAAAGACTGACACGAGACAACGAAGATAAGACAAAGTCGAGGCGAGATTGAGTTACAATTGGTTTAGTATTCCCACCATTGATGAACAAACACACCTCTGGTTCTCAAAGCTTGAAGTATGTTGATGCAGTCTGGTTTGTGGTTGGAGCAGCGGAGAAAAAGCTCATCTACGAAGCATATGGCTCCTGTTTCCAATAAAACAGATAGGAACTTCATTTCCACTTGGCTTGTGTTCATCTTAAGAACCACAAAGTCTGCGTATTTCACAGTTTCTTCAAACCAAGCTAGGAAGTCGAAGCCCTCGTCCTCTGGAAATGGTTCTAGCTGTTCAAGTGGAGTTATGTTTTTGCCTGTTGAGTTGTCCCCGGCCAAATCCGGATGGTAGACAAAGGTGATGCCGGGTTTTTTGACATATGATAGCATTACTGAAGTGTTGTGATCAACAAAGTAGACATTGAACGCCTTGCTGTCGATTGGGTATGACGGCAAGAACCAGTTTGGAGTTAATTTAGCATCCAGATGCTCGGCTGCTCCAATGTCGATGTAGACAAGCCTCTTCTTCAGAGAGATATCAAAGAATTTAGGCAAGTAAGCAACAGATTTTGGGAAATCAACAGGTTTTTGCTCAAGTAGAGGTTCCATGAACACTATGTAAGGTCTATTGGTCTCAACTGTTTGGCAATCTCTTGGTAGCTGAGTTTTGTCAATATAAGGAGCTGTCTCCGTTACATTCCTCTTGAATACGATGACTGTGAACTCATCCAAGTAGTTTACATGCACTATCTCAGACTGCTTAAGCCAAAATGAAACCACCGAAGTCGCAGATTTAACTAGACCATTGCCATTAATACTTATAAGGACTGCTCCGGTTCCACCAGGTTTCAAAACACGCTCCATCTCAAGCACAAGAAGAGCAGGGGAAGCAACTTGATCAACATCCCCACAGAACACGAAATCAAACGACTTTTCACCACTAAGCTCAAGCTCGTAGACGTGCTTCCTACTGAAAAAGGAAAACAACGGATGCTTAGGAACCCCGTGAACATCTGAGAAACCCATCTCTTTAAACACTGAAGCAGCAGAACCTGATCGCGGTCCAATACAGAGAACCTTAGCATCATAATGCAATAGCTTTAAACCCATCAGCTCTTCAACGAGATCAGCTAATACCACTTCTGGGTACTTCTCTGTCCTAATTTTCCCCCTGAATGGTTCAACGAGCTTATCTAAGAACAGTTTGGGTCCTGGGAACATAAATCGGCCGAGATCAACTGCTGCGTCATCACCAAAGACGCGATTTTTCGAAGTTACCTCTGTCCCAGGCAACAACTCCATCAAAGGGACAAGAGATAAAGCAGAGGCGACGATGAGAGCACGAAACAGAGCATGCCTAGTCGTAGATCCATGGAAGATATTGAGCTTCAAGATCTTTATACCCATGAATTTTTCAGTTCCGATGAAACAGAGAATCTCAATTTCTCAAAAGGAGATTGATTGTGTTTCGAACGATTTGGTAAACGGATCCAAGAACAAGAAAGAAACGCGAAGAGAAATCGAAGAATCTAGCGAGTACAAAACCTGGATGAGGTATGGTTTCCACCCACGAGGAGAACTATAGATATTTGTGATCCAAACCAGACCCTTTTCGGAACCCTAATCGACTTCACCTTGAACATCTCCGTCTCCATTATCACCGATCGATCCACCATGCAAGAAAAACAAAATTTCGTCTTACATGCTTGTAGAATCCAAAAACTAAAGGCAATTCCTTTATCTGAGAACCGCTTATATATTTGAAAGATCTGGGAATAAGGTTTCGTGATCTCCGCCTCTGTTTTTTTTTTTTCTTTCTGGGAAGAAGAACTGTAGAAGAAGAGTGAATGAGGAAGGAGATTTAACAAGTTTAATGGTGAAGCTAACGAAAATTTAACTAGTCCACTCCACATGCTCTGTTAAGATTCTGCCGCCATAATGTTGCCACGCTTCGTTATTTCTGCTAATGTTATTTTAATTAATAATATTTGACCGTTTGATTATACATTAGTGGATTTCGTTTTCATGGTCTTCTATTCTTATTGATGTCATTTTATTTATTTTTCATTTTATAATATGATACTTTGATATGATTAATTAACCAATAGATTCCGTTTCAACCTACCAAGTACATATTCTTTTTTTTTTTCTTTTTCTTCAGAATGCGTGCAAACTCTTTTTTGAATCCAATTCACATCACACCCGAAATAAAAAACATATATAAAAAAAAATTACACGTCACTAATTTGTTATACAGTTTCTCTGACATAAACGGATGGCTCCCACTTTTGTCTGTACCATTGAAATAATTATTGCTTTAAATCAATGTACTCACATAATGTTTTTAAAAACGTTTGTAAATTTGTATGCTAAAATATCATTCAACTTAACAGTAAATAAAATTATGTTTTAAAATACTGTACTGTCATTTTATTTGGTCACAGTTACTTTATTTGTGAAAGTAAAAACTCTACAGACTCCGCAAGCAATTACGTTTTGGATCTACCACCGAGTCGCGTGGTGACAACACAGTTTGACAGACTTGGGACGACTTGGGCCTTCAATTTAAGAACATGCTAATAACATAAATACATCAAAACAATGAGCAAATTATACTTTTCCACTAAATATCATTCTCGAACGAACCTCATAGTTTTATTATTTACAATTATCAATTAGTATTTACTTAAAATATCGTAAACACTATCTTACCATAGCTCAAGTATGATGAGTTAATCTCCCGTTTGCTCCATAGTAATAAATGCTAGTATTAGTTTGTAAGATTAATGCAACATGAGTTTTATTCCAAACCAATTATTAAGGGTCTTTCGACACGCTACTGCATCCATTAATCTTAGCTTCGTAAAAAATAGTCGTCATTCACATCAAAACGATTTGCCAAAAAAAAAAAAGAGAAATTCCCTCCAATACCACTAAAAAAGTTTTCTTTCCAAAAATACCACTAATTGTTCATAGGTATGGAATTTTAAATCTTTGGTTTGGGTTGTTTATTTTGCAATTTAGGGTTTAGTATTTATGGGGTAGGATTGGGGTAGGTTTTAGTGTTTAGAATTTAGAATTTAAAGTTTAAAAATTAAAAAAATTATTTCATTTTGGGGGTATTTTTATCCAAAAAACAAAAATGGTGGTATTTTTGGAAATTGCCCAAAAAAAAACCGATAATTATAGATTTAGTCGGTTTGAGGTATATTTACGTTGTCAAGAGATGGATCTACTTTATTATCATCGCCTCATCGGTGTGATGCGTGTTGCCTTTTGCCTTATCCATATTTCCTTGTTTTTTGCCAACGTAACACCCATTTGTTGTTGCTTTCTGAGTTGCTCTCACCTGGAAACTTTTTTTTCCATTTACTTACCACAACAAAATAACTTTTCTTGTATTTCCAAAGTGTTATTGGTCTCAATGTTATTTACTTCTTTCACTCTAATTAACTACATTGTTTTATTTTTTAATCAATAGATTTGATATATATATTTTTTTTAAATGGACTTTTTCTTTTTAGATTTCAGATTTTGTTCCAAAAATTATCAGAATTTTATATGAAATATGTAGAAACTATATTTGGAAAATTGTTTTGAATTCTTTGTAAATACATTTCAACAGAAGTTCCAATAATATTCATAACCCTTTTTGGATCATTTTAAATCAATGATCACAAATCACTGATCTTTGTTGGAAAAGTGTTTTTTTTTTCTTCCAATAAACATGATTTATTTGTTTCATATTGCCATGTATAACTTACAAGAATGTTGACTTGTAAACTGGAAATTCTGATTCAGAAATATATACACAACTTTGAACCAAAAAAAAAGAAATATATAGACCACTGGTTTAAGGAATATACCAAAATTAAAGAGTTAAATCTCTTAAGTAAGTAATAGAGACAAATCAATAAAGTAAAGGGATAAAACCGCCGAATCCAATTTACTCTTTGTAGTAGAGAGAAACGGGGCAGGCAGTGATACGAATGCGAGAAAGAACACACAAAATTGAAGCAATCCAAATTAGTCTTTCTTTGAGAAAAGCTTCTTCCTCAGCTAATTTCTCCTAAAAGTTTTTTTTTTTTCGTAATTAACCTCAAAAATTTGAACTTTTGTTTTCCGGTGATTCTTCTTTTACTTCACTGTTTCTGGGTTATGTTTGGATTGGATTGATGATGGATCATAATAAAGATAAAACTCGCGAAGTTGAACATGGGTCCCGCGAAGTTACTTCTCCTGCTCTAATGGTGAGTTTTCTCACTCTTAACTCAATTCTCAAAATTTTGAATTTTTCCCTGAAGATACATGATTTCAGTGGTTTTGATCTTGTGGGTATCATCAAAATTAATTTTTCTTCTTCTTCTTCTCCTTGATTTTGAGTTTAGCCGAGGAGGGTTTAGGGTTTAGCTGCAACTTGTTTTAATGATCACTGAAGTCATGAAAATGCTTCGATTCCGATTCCTTCGCGCTATGCGGAGATTCCGGATTAAAGGCCCAAGTTTCGTGAAATCTTTCGTAATTTCACATTAAGGAACATGATTTCTCAAGGATCGAACTTTGTGAGTAACAATTTAAAGTGAACAATGTTCTTTTGAGTTTTGCAGGTTGGAGATTGTGCTGAGATAACGGAAGAGCTATCACCAAGCCAACACCAACGATGGCGAGGCCTTGTGTTAGATATACAATCGAGAGCACACAAAGAAGCTCATGGCGATTTCTTGAGACCAAATGGTTCCTTCTTTCATAGCCCTGTTTCCAAAAGGTTCAACTTTTCTCCAATGTCAAGCCCTAGAATTGGGAGACGTGTTGGATCCATGAGTCCTTCCTCTTCAGGAAACAGCAAGAATCAGAAGAATCTCCTAAACTTTAAAAACAGGAACCAAAATGCAGATATTGAGGAAGGTGTGGCGTCTGTGTTTGTGTCTCCTTCAGGAGATGGCAGAGATAAGTCATATATTCCAAGAACATGGTCTCTCACTAATCTCTTAGCTCCTAGAAAATCTAGGAAGGCAGAGTCTTTACCCGTAACCCCTATATCTCACTCAAATCCTGAGTCCATGAACGGGAGGTATGCGGTTGAGGTTGAGGTTGATCCGGTTACATTCATGGTTAGTATTCTATCTGACAAAACTTGGTTATACAATTATTAAGGGAGATTATCGCGTGGAGTATTTCGGTTGATAAATTGATTCAGTTTCCATTTGGCGTAACTTTAAACAAGCGGTTTATCATCTGCTTTACTTGATTTTACTGTTGTTTTTGCTAGAAAGGGGAGCGTTCACTGCCAATTCGTCGTTCACGCTCTGTCCCTACATTCTTCAACAAAGATGGAAGTGTTAAGCCGTCAGGTGTTTTGCGTGTGATTCCTACTCCGTCTCGTGGGGATGAGAAGAGTCTAGAGATGATGCAGGCATCGAAAATGAGTAAACTCCACGGTTAGAAATCACCTCCCAAACATATCTTTGTGACGCCACATTTTGACTTGATGTAACCAACCCATCTTATGTTGAGTGATATGTGTTCAGATGAAAATGATGATGGCGGAGAAGATGTTCCTGAAGAAGAAGCTGTGTGTAGAATCTGTATGGTTGAAATGGAAGAAGATTCAGAAGCTTTTAAGATGGAATGCATGTGCAAAGGGGAATTAGCTCTTGCCCACAAATCCTGCACGATTAAATGGTTCACAATTAAAGGGAACATTACATGTGATGTGTGTAAGCAAGAGGTGAAAAATCTCCCGGTCACCCTTCTCCGTGTGCAGGATTCTCAAGATCGTTCTAGAGCAGCCAGGGATATCGAGATTTCACGGTTCAATAATGAATGGCAAGAAGTTCCAATTCTTGTCATTGTAAGCATGCTTGCATACTTTTGTTTCCTTGAGCAGCTTCTGGTTATGGAAATGAAATCCAGCGCCGTTGCGATAGCTTTACCGTTTGCTTGCATTATCGGTCTTCTTGCATCGATGACATCAACAACAATGGGTAATATATAAACTCCTCTAAGATAATAATTTTTTCTGTATGCTAAGTTGATCATCATTCTTAAGTGATATGATTTGTTGCAGCGAAGAAGAACTATGTGTGGATCTACGCAACCATTCAGTTCGGTTTTGTGGTCCTTTTCGCTAATCTTATCTACAGAGTTGTAAGAATTGATGTGATGTCTCAGAGAACCCTGACTTTGTTGAAGCTCTGGTTCTTGATTGAGTCCTCACAAACTCTCATTAACTTGTGTTCAGGTTAAGCAGCCGGTTATGTGCATTGTCTTAGCCACTATGATCGGATTTGGACTCACCATGACCGGCACAACGGCTATTAACGAGTATTTGAAATGGAGGAGAAGCAATTTCCACCAGCCAGCAAGCACTCAGGCGGGTCAAGTAGATCTTGACCCAAACTAGAGTCCCTAAAGGGTTTGATCGGTTTTCGATGAACCGATCTTGTTTTATCTGGTTGATTGAACCATCCGGATTGGAGTTTTCGGTTTAGCGTTAACTATGTTTTTAGATGTGAGAGCATATTTGGTTATTTGGTGTGTGTAGGAAGATGCAAAACAAAATTCTAGGCTTGGTTTATTTATGGGCAATTCTCTAAAATACCACTATTTTTGTTTTTTGGACAAAAATACCACCAAAATAAAATAAATTTTTAAATTTTTAAATTTTAAATTCTAAATTCTAAACACTAAACCCTATCTCAACCCTACCCCATAAATACTAAACCCTAAATTGCAAAATAATCAACCCAAACTAAAGATTTAAAATTCCATACCTATGAACAATTAGTGGTATTTTTGGAAAGAAAACTTTTTTAGTGGTATTGGAGGGTATTTCTCTTTATTTATTCTCCCTTATAATAATAAAATTTTCATTATATGACGTATTTATTGTTTTTTTTTGTTGACAAAAAAAAAAAAAAAAGACGTCTCTATTGTTTTTTTTTTTCCCNTGTTTTTTTTCTTCCCTCTGATGCTTATAAATTAGAATTCTAGATTTTTGTTTTCCCAATTAGTATGGTATTATTCTGGTTTGGACTATGTGAGCAACGATGTATGTCATAATTCTAAATCTAAAAATATTAAGTATATATAATTAGATATCAATATAAGAAGTCATAAATTCCAATGTATGTTTTCTTACATCATACTGTTTGAATTTTCCTTTTGAGATCACCCATTGATATGATAGGCACACATGACATAATGAGCAGTATGATTTGCAATCCCATATTTCTTGGATAACACTTCTTCACAGCTTTTGACAGGTCACAATAACCCCTTTTCAGTTCATTCTTCATTTTCAATCCTCACCCACCCAACCTCTCCCTTCAAAGCAATCTCTCTCCTCTCTCTATTTTTCTCACTCTCTCTATTTCTCTCACTCTCAGTTCAAACAAACTTTATCAACCTTAATTAAGCAACATTTCCATTCTCTTGATGGATTAATTGAAAGCATCTTCATTTAGTTACCGAGTAATAATCTTCACACTAGTAAGAGAATCCTACTCTTCACCAAACTACATCTCTCTCTATATAATAAACCTCAAAACCTCTCAACATACACACACACACACACAACAACAATGACTACTTCAAGAACCTTCGTGTCCTCAAATATCTTCATCTTCTTCCTCGTTATTGCTACTACCAATGGTCAAGCTCCAGCTCCAGCCCCTTCAGGTCCAACGAATATAACTGCAATCCTAGAAAAAGCCGGTCAATTTACAATGTTCATAAGACTTCTCAAAACCACCCAAGCCGCAGACCAAATCAACACTCAGCTCAATTCTTCCTCGAGCAATGGCCTAACCGTGTTTGCTCCGACCGATAACGCCTTCAACAGCCTCAAATCAGGAACCTTAAACTCGTTATCCGACCAGCAAAAAGTTCAGCTTGTTCAGTTCCATGTACTTCCCACACTCTTAACCATGCCTCAGTTTCAAACCGTTAGTAACCCCTTACGCACGCAAGCTGGTGATGGGCAAAGCGGTAAATTCCCTCTTAACATCACCAGCTCCGGTAACCAAGTCAACATCACCACCGGAGTTGTGAGCGCCACTGTGGCTAACTCTGTCTACAGCGATAAGCAGCTCGCCGTTTATCAAGTGGATCAAGTTTTGCTGCCATTAGCGATGTTCGGATCAAGCGCGGCTCCTGCTCCGGCGCCTGAGAAAGGCGACTCTGTTTCGAAAGGCTCAGCTTCCGGTGGCAGCGATGGAGGAGATTCTACTGATTCATCTGATGCAGAGAGAATTGGATTCGGGTTTGGCTTCAGAATCGCTTCCGTGGCAGCCATTGCTGCTGCTTCTTCTCTGTGGATATAACTCGAGAGAGAGAGAGAGCTTTCCTCGAGTCTCCACATTGGAAATTTTAAGAATAACAACGAGAGCTTTAAATTTGTTGTACTTTGAGATTTTGTGTTATAGATTGTGTTATTATGTGTTATTGTTTTGATTCGAAATGAGACAACATTACGATTAAGATTGCACAAAACTTTTTTGATCAAAGAAAGGAAAATGTGTTTTTGAGTATAATCTGAAAAGTTTAGTCTCAAGTTACATGATTCCTTCATGTCCAAGTTAGAAACCGAAACCACCAAAACCGCCACCACCACCGGGAAAACCACCCTCGAAATGGAAAGTGTACTGTTGTCCACCATGAAATCCTCCACCACCATGAAATCCTCCACCGCCGCCTCCACCCATATCTTCAAGATCCTCTCCTCTGTCAAATCTTGCCCGCTTATCGTCATCTCCAAGAATCTGGTCAATTCACAGGATAGATATCCAGAGAATGAGAGAGAGAGACAATGACCATGTGTGTGTAAATATGAAAGGGTAATGTGGAATTTTGTTGAACCTCATAAGCTGCAGCGATTTCTCGGAATTTGTTCTCAGCTTCTTCACTATTGTCTACGTTTTTATCGGGATGCCATTGTAGAGCAAGCTTCTTGTAGGCTCGTTTGATTTCAGAGATAGAAGCGGTTTTGGAAACTCCAAGAATCTTATACCAATCTTTTCGTTTGCTCATCTTCAGTGCTTTCTCTGCTCTACCAAGTGCTTCATGAATTTCCATGTCCTAATACAGTTAGATGTGTGTTTAGTTGAGTCTAAGAATCCAACATACATCAAAGAGTATCAGAAACACTGAAGATTATAAAAACTAATCTTTAACCAACCTGAGAGTTTTGAGCGGCTTGCTTCAAATCCTCCACAGCTCCTTCCCAATCTTCAAGCAACAGTTTAGCTTCTCCCCTCTGATGAAGTAGTAATCAAAACCCTGTTTGTTCGTTAAAAGTTATGAACGTTTGATTTAATAGTTAATGACTTGAACCTGATGTAAAGCTTCAATCAGTTCTGCATCGATGTTAAGTGCTTCATTACAGCTATTTAAGCCGTCTTTTCCACGGCCGAGCCTGACTGAGACCTTGCATAGTCCAAGATAGAGATGAACGTTATGCGCTGTGTGTTCAGGGTCCAGAGCAATAGCTTCTTTATAATCCTCAGCTGAAACTCGCAACTTTCCTTTGTTTGCATTATCTTCTGCCTGCAACAGAGCAAAGGTTTTCAACACAAAGAATTGGCAGCTAAAGCTCAGTGTTAAGGGAAGACAAAGCGGTTTGCAGGACTCACGCTTTTCGTTTTCTTGAGCAGTTTTTTCAGTCCGAAGTATGCTTTCTTCAATTCACTATGTTCCGGATCAAGACGAAGCCCTTTTTGGTAATGCCTGAAACAGAGAGTTTACTTAAGTATATCAGTTTTGGACCACAACCTCTCTCTGATTGAAAATTGGATTGAAGTTAGACCAAACCTTTGGGCAATATCATGATCTGCTAAATAGTAGTAGGCGCGGCCACGAAGGAGCAAAGCTTCAAGGTTATTTTCATCTTCCTTGAGGATATAACCAGTCTCAGAAATCGCAGCAGAGTAGTCTTTAGACACCATAAGGAGCTTGACTTTGAGAAGCTTGGCCTGAAATGGAAAACAATGTAAACAATAAGAAACTGCATGATCAGAGAGCACTAAAATATATTGCAAATAGCCATCAAGAAGAGTACCTTGGAGCAAGCTGGGGAGAAGACAAGAACAACTTTATCAACAAATTCAAGAGCTTTCGCAATGTCCTTTGATTCGTAGAGAGTTGAGGCAGTCTCTAAAGCACTCTTAGCTTGATGAAGCTGAGAGAGCTCTTTCTCAGCATTTGAATCTCCTGATCTAAATTCTAGATATTTCTGGTAATCATGTTCAGAGCCTTCGTATCTATAACACAGATAAAGACCATACAAAAATCCAACTTTTAGCCATATCTTCTAAGTTTTTTAAATGAAAAACGAAGAGAACCATTGCCATTTGTATACCTGCAAAAATGACGAAGCACAGAGGCACGCTTAAAATAAGCTTCAGAAAGCGCAGGGTCTGCTTCTATGGCTGCATTCAGATCATCGAGGGCATCGCTATAACGCTTAACCTTGATACTCTGCGAAGCCCTCTCAAATAACTCAGCAGCATCCACAGATTGCCCATCTGTACAAAATAACCAGCAATGATAATATTGGTAAGGATCATACCAAAATGCATCCTTGCTTCACTCTCATTAGTCATACCCTAGTTTTCCAAATTTGATCAATCAAGTTTGTCTATTTTCACTCCACCGGAATTAACTATGTTACAATAATCTTAAAAACAGAGTCCTAATCTCGATTCCGATAACATCACAGAGAACCTAAATGTCTACAGAGTACAGAGCGCCGTTGATTGCGATAAGCCCAGCACCAAAAAGAGCAAATTTCCGAAATATATTGAAGCAATTCGCCATTTTGTGCAAATTTTTAAAACCTAAGATTCCCAAATCAGCTAAACAACAAACATCAATTTCACCACAAGAAAACGAACCGGAAATAGGCAAAATCAAGAGAAAAGATATACCTAAAGCGGAAACGAGAGGTTGAAGAAGAAGAAGTTGGCAAGCGAAGACAAAGTTAAGGAGAAGAAGTGTATATGCCATTCCTCTCCAAGCTAAGAAATCCATCCCTGACCAGACTCGGAACAGATCCATTCTCGATTTCAATACATATACATACACGTCTCTATACGGAGAAGGTTACACCCAAAAATTTCAAATATTCAAAACAGAGACACGAACGAAGAAGAAGAAGAAGGAGAATCTTTGATTTCAAGCAAGCTCACTCAATTTCGGATTATCGTCCTCGATCGAATTCGAAGCCTTTTTTTCGATTTTGATTTGCATGTTTTAAGTGTAACTAGTACCAACACGTTGTTCTATCCAATCCTTATGCTCCACGTGGAACATGTTTTAAGTAGGTTTCATTTTCACAAACTCTTACCAATGATACTTGAACACGTAAGACTAACTATTACACGTTGGTTCTTACTCTGCCACGTAAGACTACTGGGATTCTTGGGCCCATTAGAGCTTAGGCCTTAAGGGACCAACCTATAGAATTGAAAGAGATCAATATGGGCCTTAAATAATAGTTGCTAGGCCCAAAATGTTAAAGTGTAATTAACCGGATCAGTAGCACAGACTTAAACCGGTAAAGGAAACTTCATACAAAAAAATGTTGAATCTCTTTCATCTGTTTTTTTTTCCTGCAGAATAATCATGATTTTGGGGAGAATTATAATTTATGTAAAATGAACATTACTTTGTTTGTCTTTCATACAAAAAAAAAGCAGTATTTTATTTTATGATTATAGTTCAGCCAAGCATCAAACTTAAATAAAATAATCTAATTTTGTTTTTTCTCAAACATCATTATAAAACAATATATTCAAACCTACATTTCTAACCTAGTTATTTAGTGGCACTTAGAATAGGATTTACAATTGGTGGGGGAAGCAAATAACATAAAGTACATATTTTTATAGTGTTTGACAATGAAAAAGGAATAATGCATGGATTCACAAGACGACATATTTCATACTTTCTAGGTAAATAATACGAGCTAATAAATTATATAAATATGTCTATCTCGTGTGGAGTTAGAAATAAGTCAAAATAAAGACAAGGCCTATTACTCTAGTGAAAAATAGTACTACCGGTTAAAAATAATTTAATCTATGCAGAAACCTTAAGAGCATCCGCAGTGGTAAAATAGGTTGGTTGTGTGTTAGTGGGATTTTATTATTAAAATAATGTAAGAGTTGTAGTTTAGAAACATGGTGTTATGAGTTGATTATTAGTAGAACCTGTTGCTTAGTAATAGTTTAATAATATACAAAAGTGAATTATT
>OVBW01000083.1:0-53115 GCA_900406355.1 Erysimum pusillum | reverse complement strand
CGTTCAGTAGGTTGATGCGTAAAGATTGATTTCACTAGATGAAGATATAAATTTTAAAACATGATTGATTATAAAAAAAACTATATATTTAAAATATATTAAAATACTTAATAAACAAAGAGAAAATTTTAATTAAGTTATTTATAAATATTTTACAAAATATCTAATTTTGTTTTTATACGGGTTATAAAAATTTTAGTTATAAACCTACGTAAGTGGACATTAATTTTTTTTCTGACACAGATTAAATTTTTTTTATTTTGAACCCGCGTATACGCGGGTCCTAAATCTAGTTTGTTATAAAAATAACATGGATTCATATGATATGGTATATGAAGCTTGGTTAATACATGAAAATACAAAATATAAAGTAAAGAAAAAACAGAATGATGGGTGGTAATGAAAAGGACTTTGGGGAAATGTACTACTGACATTGTTTAGCTATTAGATTCCTTTTACATAAAAACGTCACATGCCTCTTCACTGGCCTTTGTGCTATCCCACCCTATTGCAACATTCAATTTTTACTTTTATTTAAAATTCTGAAGTCTCAGAAACATACAAAACAAAAAGAAAAAAAGAGTGCGGTCAGTTTTGAAGGATGGGTAATGACAGATAATAATAACCCCAAAGAGAGAATCTATGGGTAGATTTCCTATAGAAACAAAACTTTGTCTCATTAGTTGCTTTGTGTTTTGCATCCAACTTTCTTTAACTGAAAGAAATGATGTAAAATATATTACATTTTTGAAGATAATATTGGTGTCTTAGATAAATACAATTACAAACAATTCTTCTGTTTAAGTTTAAAATTACAAACTTGTGGGAAAAAAAAAAAAAAGTTTAAAATTACAAACGTACTTTGTAGTACATATTTAAGTTTCTTGTTCCCATTATGGATTTGGGCCTTCCAAGCTATACTAAGCGATAAAGGTAACTATGGCCCATATTAAGTGAATTTTTATTTGGGCCTTTACGATGGCCTTATTAACACAAACGACTTCGAGTTACGTTAGAAATAAGAACTTGACAGGTGGGTTTCGGACGAGCAAAAAGGAAAATTTGATTACGCAAAAACATTTCTGAAAAA
Organism: Erysimum pusillum; assembly: GCA_900406355.1. Taxonomy (NCBI): domain Eukaryota; kingdom Viridiplantae; phylum Streptophyta; class Magnoliopsida; order Brassicales; family Brassicaceae; genus Erysimum; species Erysimum pusillum. The sequence continues at coordinate 52,025 of OVBW01000083.1, read as the reverse complement.
AAGGAAAAAAGGGAATACTGTATATAAATAAGATCCACCTGGGCAAAAATTAGAGCCTCATAGAAGCGGCACTAGTTCATTTGGTGGATCCCTTAACGTGCTTCTTCTTCGTTTTGTTTCGCGAGAAAACCTAGGAACCCTTTTCTTCCGTTCGTTCTACTATCCACCATGGGTAGGGGTTTCCGAGCTCTCTCTTCATCGCTCTATGTGTCCTCTTTCTTCCTCAATTTCTCGATTATGCGCTTGCTGCTTTTGTTGGTCGATCGGATCTTTCTTCTATTTTGGTTAAATGTTTGTGTCTCACTGTGTTAACTTCGATTGTGAAGATGATGGATTCGTTGCTTTGGTAGCTAATCTGAAATCGAGAGGAGGATTATCGGCTTGTAGATTAGAAATCGAATTAGGGTTTAGCTGTTTGGTTGGTTTTAATTGGCTTGTGTAGATTTGAACTCGGTATATTCTTTCCTCTTTGGAATTCGAGTATATCTAACTTACAGATATTGAGGGATTGGGTAATTTGTGCAATTCTGTGCCAATTTTTCTGTTGAATTTTTTTTCATGACTGTGAAATATGCACCACATAGTAGCTATTAGTATGTTTCCAATACAATTTTTATTATGTGCCATTGTAATATCTGGGACTTATGATTCATTCTGTCCTTTTTTTTTTCTTTCTTATTTCCTGTCTCTTATACCTTTTCTAAACTATGCAGATCTTGAGGCTGAGATCCGCGCATTACAGCTCGATTCAGCAGGTAATAGAGACAGCTAGCTTAACCAGACTTTTAATATCTTGAAGGTACTAAATTTGCGTGTGAATATATGCAGATGAAAACAATGGTGTTGTCATTCCAGAAGATCATAACTCAAATGAAGTTGAGAAATTGGATAAAGCAGCAGAAGGTTTATTGTAGCATGCCTTTTCTGTTTTGTTTATATTTTCTCGTTAACTCTGTTTAAATTTGGCTATCTGTGGGTCGCGTGTATACCTACCTACCGTGTCACTGTGGCTATTACAATACATACACTATTAATTCTTGGCTAAATCTTTTGATGAGTGGTTGACATAGAGGATAACCAGGTATTTTATTTTCACTTACAGACTTGAAAGATGAGGTGCAAGAAACAGTCCCAGTTCCTGATGAGCAACAAGGTTCCTGGATCATCAGTGTCCCTTCCTTTTTTTGTCCCATCAAATTAGTTTGCTTTATCTAAGCTTTGCCACAACATTGAACTTTTTTCTGGACTTTGTTGGTTTCAGCTTCTGAGGATCATGATCAAGCAACGATCCTTCCAGTGCATAACCCAGCGAAAGGTTCTTAGACTATCTTCTCATACTGTTCCTGTCTCATATTTCTGGTATCATGTTGTCTGCATGAAGATTTATTTATCTTTCTGATATATATAATCAATTTTAGCTAAAGAGAAAGCTGCCCAAGAGAAGGCTGCCAAAGAGGAAGCTGAAGAGGAAGCGGAAGCAAATAAGAAGAGACACTTGAACGTGGTGTTCATTGGGCATGTTGGTATGGCTATCTACCTGTTGATTTCTATTTCTAGCTGGACAATTTTTTTTTGTTAAAGCTGGAGGTTGTAGGATAATTCGCCTTGTGTAGAAAATGGGTTTCAGAGGTTATGTAACATAGTTTTTAAATCCCCACTGGTCATGTGCTTTCAGTCTGTGTGCTTTTAAGTTTATAATGGCGGACTTCTGGCTTTAATTTTTACACTGTTGTTTTCAATTATAGATGCTGGTAAATCTACAATTGGAGGACAGATTCTTTTCCTTAGTGGTCAGGTGGATGATCGACAAATCCAAAAGTATGAGAAGGAAGCAAAAGACAAAAGTAGAGAAAGCTGGTGAGTGTTCCTGATTGGTTAAACTTAATGCCTTGCGTTCTATTTTTTTAAAAACTTGTTATTGTCCTGTATGCTAGGTATATGGCATATATAATGGATACAAATGAAGAAGAGAGGCTCAAGGTACTTCTTGTGTTTTGGTTGATGTTTGTTCTTTTGCTAAAAATGAGCGTCTTAGGTTATATAGTTCACATGTATATGGAAATCTCAGCAAGGTGTATTGTTAAATTTAAGTTAGCTAAGTGCTATGGCTAATTTGCTGCATATGACAGGGTAAAACAGTTGAAGTTGGTAGGGCTCACTTTGAAACACAGAGCACTAGATTTACCATTTTGGATGCTCCGGTAAGGGATCAATCTAAAATAATTTTCCATTTATTTTTGTATTATGTGGGGAATCCTGGTTGCACCATAATTGTTGGATGAGTTTTCTGTTCTAATTGTTTTATGCTTTTCTGGACTTATAGGGGCACAAGAGTTATGTACCTAATATGATTAGTGGCGCATCCCAAGCGGACATTGGTGTGCTGGTTAGTCAGATAATATGTTAATCTGTCGTCTGTTGGTTTATCCTAGCATGCTTCTCTGACCCATACCCTCGTCTCTTTGTTATAGGTTATTTCAGCTCGAAAAGGTGAATTTGAAACAGGATATGAGAGGGGTGGGCAGACACGTGAACATGTTCAACTTGCCAAAACATTGGGTGTGTCGAAGCTGATTGTTGTTGTGAACAAGATGGATGATCCAACTGTGAACTGGTCGAAAGAGAGGTAATCACATTAACTTTGTCACTGATGATTTTCGTATCTTCTTCCGTACATCCTTGTACCTTGTATTTATGCAACTTCTATGCAGGTATGATGAAATAGAACAAAAAATGGTACCGTTTCTGAAAGCCTCTGGCTACAACACAAAGAAAGGTATGCTATGAACTGTAAATATTACAGATTAACTATGGTCTAGCGGGCATTGTTAATTTGTTCTTTTACTCTTTTGGTGTTAAGATGTTGTCTTCTTGCCTATATCTGGCCTAATGGGAATAAATATGGACAAGAGGATGGGTCAAAACGTTTGTCCTTGGTGGAGTGGCCCTAGCTTGTTCGAAGTCCTTGATTCTATTGAAATTCCGCCACGGGATCCTAATGGCTCATTCAGGTGAACTGCCACTGCCTCTTTTTCTTACCTCTCTTTTCATGTTTTTAATTACTGGTTGATGCATTCAGGAAATCCATGACTTGTGTATAATGGACAATAATATCTCTATGCATTGTTTTCTGTATCACATGCAACTTCTCCAACTTTGCCATATCTTTTATCCATTGTAGGAGGAAATGTCTTCTGTAGTGTTTTATAGTCTGTAAACTTATCTTTGAATGTCGTAGACTGTGTTAACCTAAATTGATTTTATGAATTGTAGGATGCCTATTATTGATAAGTTCAAAGACATGGGAACTGTTGTTATGGGAAAAGTAGAATCTGGCAGTATTCGGGAGGGTGATTCCTTAGTTGTTATGCCGAACAAGGTGCTTTCAGATGTCTTTTTTCTCTTTTTATACATTGCCAGCTTATTGTTTTCCTGATGACTTTCATGGATCAATGTAGGAACATGTGAAAGTTGTCGCTATATACTGCGATGAGGATAAAGTTAAGCGTGCAGGACCGGGTGAGAATTTGAGAGTTCGTATTACTGGCGTTGAAGATGAGGACATCCTTTCAGGCTTTGTTTTATCCAGCATTGGTGAGTATGATGCTTTACAAATTGCCTTCACTATATATGATTTGCATTGTCAATTTTTGTTTATTCGTATAACTTTGTTGATATCTGGAATCTTAGTCGTCTCTTAGCTCTACCAATCTGGAGTTGTTCTTTGTTTTCTGTTGCAGTAAACCCTGTCCCTGTTGTCACTGAATTTCTTGCCCAACTACAAATCCTTGAGCTGGTTGACAACGTAAGGCACAAATTCCTTGTAGATGTTATTTTTTTGAAGTATGTACAGTTTTAAATAGTCTTCGTTATATTGCTGCTCCTGTAGGCTATTTTTACAGCTGGTTACAAAGCTATGCTCCACATCCATGCGGTTGTTGAGGAATGTGAGATTATCGAATTGAAAAGCCAAATTGATCTCAAGACAAGGAAGCCCATGAAAAAGAAAGTTTTGTTTGTGAAGAGTGGTGCTGCTGTTGTGTGCCGTATCCAGGTCTGGTTCCTTCTAGTTACCTTTTTTTTGGTTCTCTCTCTCAGATACTTATTCATAGCCATAAGTTTTAAGTCTCAATCCCACTCGAAACAAAAGCTGAAATATTATTTCGTTTGGAACTTGGTATAATCCTTTGATGATGGTCCCTAGGATGTATTTTGTATGATGTTGGTCGTGTCCTGGTGATAGATGGATAATTTGTTATTTATGGTTGGGGGAATTCTGTACAAATTTTGGTTATTTACAGAAGATTTACCGGAAACTTTGAAAGCATCCTCACAAGATTTCAATTTAATATCTTTAGCAAGTTATATTGTTAACTCTTTCTAATCCTCATCCATTGCTGTATCTCTGCAGGTTACAAACTCCATTTGTATTGAAAAATTCACGAATTTCCCTCAACTTGGAAGATTCACTCTACGAACTGAAGGTAAAGATTTCAGAGACTATGAAATGCGATGGAAAATGTATTCACTCATCTAAAGTGTATATACACTATCTTAATTTATCTTGGATGACATACAGGGAAAACAATTGCTGTTGGAAAGGTGACTGAGCTCTCAAGTGCTGCCTCAAGCGCTTGATCCAAATTTTGTGAGAAAATAGGTGAGGGGTCTTATGATTTCAATACTTTGGAACCTCCAAATAGAAGAATTATCTTTAGAAGATGTCCTATCTTACTTAACCTGGGCTCTGGTTCTTTGAAAAGCAGGAGACGGCTTTCGGGTTGCACCAAGGGGGAGATTAGGAACATGCTTCATGAATGATTGGGACCAAGAAATCTGAGTTCCCTAAAACCCAAGTCCTAGTTCCTTTTTTTTCAGTGCACAGTTGAGGTTTGAGATTTACAAGCTGCGGAGAGGTGTAACCTGAGACCGCGGTTTTCTGGATATTTTAAAGCTAGAGAGAGATTTATGATGAACATGAGTGAGAGTTTTTTTCTTTCAAGTTAAATTTACAAATTACTACCCCTTTGGCTGACGAGTCTGTTTTCGGCTATTTGGAGATTGCTATTTTCATAGTTGAGGAAACACTATTTGTTCCTTAATACTTGTCAGGCAAGTACCGGTTTCTAGCTTCCTGTCTTTGCTTCATACGACCAGACTGATGCAGTTTCGTGGTTTGGTCAGGCTAATCCATGATAACCTCGTGCATCCAAGATTCCAAGTTCTGTTGGTAATAAACCGGAGTTGGATTGAATCTGTTTATAAAACACAAAGGGTGCCATTGTGAATCCGAATTGTATTGGATCAAATACACCATAATTTCTTAAAATTTGATACTCAGGCAATAAAACATTAATCAGGCAAACAATTCTCAAAATTGAATGGGATTAGGATTCGGTCCGGTGATACTGAGGAAACCGTCTGACATATGTAAATAATATAATTGATAGCTTTTCTCAGCCAAATAAAACTTGTGGATTACAATAGAACGACCAGCTCTAGTGTGTGTTTGTTTCTTCTTTGTCAAAAGTGATGTGGAATAAAAAAAAAAACGAAGAACGATGAAGAGGGAAAAAAAGTGAGGAGCTTTTAAGAGACGATGATGGTCTCACTAGCTTCATGGGTTTCGTGCCCATCTTCTTATTCTTCTTCTCTCTTCTTTAGTCGTCGCGAGAGATTACATTTGCTGAAAGCCACGGTCGATGGTAGGGAACAGATTGTCCCACCGGCAAAAGTACAAATCCCTAACAAAGTAGGTACCTTCTTCATTTTGATTGTTTTATTGGTGAAGGAGATTCTAAACAGATGAAGACTCGTTCAAAGAACTGTCTTGTCTGCAGAGAAATATCCGTTATTGAAGTTGCTTTCTGGTCAAATTAATAATTTGCAAGAGTTTGAATGAGCATGCGTTTACTTCTAAGACATGGAATTTCATGGAACCAAGGTTATAAGAGTTGTGAAATGGAATAGGAGTTACTTCTTTCAACTGCAAGACTCTCTTATTAAGATTCTTAGTATTTCAAGGCAACTTGCTTTTTACTTGATTGTGAAATGATTTTTGGAATGCTTTTTTTTTTCCTTTCATTTTGGAATTTTAGGAAGTAACAGAGAGCGTGAATGTGTTAAAAGCCGCTGCAAAAACTCGGAAAGTAGCAGTAGATGAGGTTTTAGCTGCTTTTTCTGCTATTGAAAAGGCTAAAGTTGATCCATCCACATTCCTTGAAACACTTGGTGGAACTGAGTCTCCTGGACGAACATGGATGCTGATCTTCACTGCCGAGGTCCATAAGAAATTAAATTACCCTTCATGTGTTAATGTGTTGTAGTCTTGATTGATCCATTCAAATCACTGACTTGGCAGTTTATATACCATACAGAAGAAACTGAAGAAAGGTCGTTATTTCCCTCTAACCGCTGTTCAGAGATTTGATGCTGCAGTAAGTCCCTAACCTGCTTTCACCACAGTATTGGGATACTAAACCGGAGAGAGATTGATTTATTTACTTGTACATGCATTGTTATATGATCATATATGCTTGTATTCTCGTTTTCAATTTTGCATCTTTCACGAGGTTGTCTTAGACTACAACTTAGAACTGACAAATGTGGTCTAATGTACTCTAAGTCCTGAAAGCCTGACATTTTGGAAGTAACATAACAGTTGATTAATTCTTGTATCAGGGAAAAAGAATAGAGAATGGGGTATATCTTGGTCCAATAGGAGCTTTGACATTTGAAGGAAAGTTTTCATGGAAGAATCGGATCCTAGCTTTCATCTTCGAACGAATCCGCGTAAAGATTGGACCTTTAGATCCTTTAGAGATCAGTTTGGGGAAGAAAGATCCCGAGGAAGAGCCGAGTAATAAAGACCCTTTCTTCATTTGGTTTTACATCGATGAAGAAATAGCTGTAGCTCGAGGAAGAAGTGGCGGTACAGCATTCTGGTGTCGTTGTCGCCGCATTGCTTCCTGATGACCCTCTTCTTCTTCTTCTCAAGAGCTTTCCCTGTAATTTGCTTTTTTAACTATCTCTCGACTGTGTTGACCAAAAAAAAACTATCTCTCGACTGTAAATGATGTAAAACCGGATGGTTTCGTGTTGTGGTATGTATTGGTTTGCAATTTGGTCGGACCGGGTTTAGTAGACAATGTAAACGGTGTCGTTTCTTTGTATTAACTTTACTAATAGAGAATACTAGTATTGAGCGCTTACCCATACTGTACTTTTTTTTGTCCAGCTAGAGAGAGTTTTGTTTCCTTTTTAGCTGTTTCCCTCGATTTGCCGATTGCGTCTGCAAACGCGCCAACGGCTACTTTTTCTCCGGAGCCGGAGCTCCCGACGTTGAAACCCTAATTTTCCCGGTATCTTACTCACCGTCGATTTTACCCAATTTTTTTGAATTTTGTAAAGCAATCGAATTGTGGAGAGGGATTTTGTGAAAACCAACGTAAACAAGGAGAAAGAGAGGCCGTTTATTGGTTGTTATTTTCTGAAGACCCGCAAATGCCGGAGATGGAGCAGCCAAAGAAAGTTGCTGATAGGTATCTCAAGCAAGAGGTCCTTGGGCAAGGTACCTATGGAGTCGTCTTCAAGGCCACTGATACTAAGGTTATTTCTTTGCTGATTTTTCTTCAAATTTGTGTGAAATTTAGGTTTAGGATCTGTCGGTAATTACTGATTTCTCCTTTTTTTGGCTCCGGATTTTCATGTATCTTTGGGGGAATTTTCTGTTTGAGAATCGTCCAGTGTTGTTAGTTCTGACAGTTTAATTCGACTTGCATTTAATATATTTTTCATATGAATTTTCGATATGTATCTTACAACCTTATGTTGAGTATCTAGGCATTTGTGTTTCCTTTTCTTCTATGATTTCAGATGAAATTTCTGAACAGATTTTGGAGCTTTAGTTTTTAAAGTTTTTTGGATGAAGGTAAGTAATTGTTATCTTGGGCAATTTTGCAGACGGGACAAACTGTAGCAATCAAGAAGATAAGGCTTGGTAAACAAAAGGAAGGTGTAAATATTACAGCTCTCAGGGAAATCAAAATGCTCAAAGAGCTAAAGCATCCGCATGTTATTCTGTTGATTGATGCATTTCCTCACAAGGAAAACTTGCATCTTGTATTTGAGTTCATGGAGACTGACCTCGAAGCAGTCATTCGCGATTCAAACATATTCCTCTCACCCGCCGACATCAAATCCTACCTCATAATGACATTTAAAGGACTTGCTTATTGCCACGATAAATGGGTTTTGCACAGGTATCCTAAACAACTTGCTTTTTTTTTGTCTCTGTAATGCTGTTTCGTTTAGCACTGATTATGTGTCGCTTGAGTCCAGGGATATGAAGCCAAATAACTTGTTAATAGGAGTCGATGGACAGCTGAAGCTTGCAGATTTTGGGTTAGCACGTATATTTGGTAGTCCAAATCGTAAATTTACCCACCAGGTATGCTTTTGCCGCATTGCCTTTTATCTTTTGCTGTACTATAACCAATTGATTCGTAGAACTAATCTTAAATGAAATAAATTAAGGTAGCTTTTACCAGTTTCGAGATTCTTTTGATTTTTTCTTGTTGTATACTATCCCTGAAATGATGAAATATGTTAACACTTTTACTGAAGTTGTGTTATCACCTGTCGATATTACAAAATGTGACATGTATATGATGGAGCAATTGCTATGTCATCTCTGTACTATAAATTTTGTTATTAACCGGATCCTTGACCCGAGCTATTTCTGCCTTCTTTGTTTCCCTTTGAATACCATGACTACAATAGAATCCACGTGAGCTCTATTTCCAAATGCGCAATGCACCTTTTTTCTGTTGTTTCTACTTGTTTCATTATCTGCATATCGATATATCTGATTATGATTTATGCACAGGTGTTTGCTAGATGGTATAGAGCACCCGAACTTTTATTTGGCGCAAAACAATATGGTGCGGCAGTTGATGTTTGGGCCGCTGGTTGCATATTCGCCGAACTTTTACTACGCAGGCCATTTCTTCAGGTTAAATCATCTTAAATCAAATCATCATGGCTAACATTAAAACCTAGTCCAAACGTCATCTCTTTGGATGTTATACTCTCAGACTACTTAATTATTTCTTTATTATTAATTTTACGGTATGTTACTTATTCGATTTTCTTCGTTGCAGGGAAACAGTGATATCGATCAATTAAGCAAAATATTTGCTGCTTTTGGGACACCAAAAGCAGATCAGTGGCCCGATGTGACAAACCTTCCAGATTATGTAGAGTATCAATTTGTCCCTGCACCGTCTCTACGTTCTTTATTCCCAGCAGTTAGTGAAGATGCTCTCGATTTGTTGTCCAAAATGTTTACTTATGACCCGAAGGCTAGAATTTCCATTAAGCAGGCTCTAGAACACAGGTGTGTAAAGGTCACCACCAATTATAAGCAAAGTATATCTGGAGTTTTGCTCTCACACCTTTGTTTTCGTTTTTTAGGTACTTCACTTCTGCACCTGCTCCTACTGACCCGGCCAAGCTCCCAAAGCCAATTCGCAAGGAGGATGGTAAAGCCTCTTACGGTAAACATGAGGCCATTACAGTGTTATCACCACCACATAAGCTTAGAAGAGTGATGCCTGAGCGTGGGAGGGTTGATAGTTTGAAGTCTCATGTTGACAAGGATCAACAAGCACCTATGTCATTAGATTTTACCATCCTCGCTGAGCGACCTCCAAACCGGCCAACAATCACCAGGTAAAAACAGACTAATCTCAGTTGTTATTACAGTCTCAAGATTGATTGTGTTTTAATGGCTTCTTCTTCTTCTTGTTTTTTGTAGTGCTGATAGATCACATCTGAAGAGGAAACTCGATCTTGAGTTCCAATAAGACTGTTGGTTACGCACTCTTGCCTCATTCTCTTACCTTCTCCATTTTCATTTGTTCTGGTGAGACCACAACATTGTTAAATTGTCAATTTACTGCTGCTTGTGTAAGCTGGCGATTTATTCTTTTACATTTTTAGCTTAATTACAAACCAGAGGGACCCTAAACTCACAGTGATAATATTTCATTGTCCTTATTCATTGTAAACTGATCATCTTGCAGTATGATTTATAAAGCTCTCTACTTTTTGTTTTTGCTTTTGGGAATCGTTTGCATATTAAAGAGAGCTCTATTTAATCTTCAAACTCATTTTTTCTTTCAATGGCGGCCCCAATGTTTTAATTGATCCATTGACAGCTCAAGAAGAGTTTACGAACAAAAAAATTCATACAATCCAAGAAAACCAATGCGCACATGTCAGTCAGGCACTTTTTTTTGTCATCCACGTTTGAAGACTATCACGATCGCAGTGCAATTGTCCTTGCAACGACGTTCTTTCACAGCTTCCTTTACAAGACGACGACTTATCGTGCTTACAGGCAAGCCTTCCTGCAAAATCATAGCTCTTAGACTTTTAGTAATCATCATTTAATATCCCATGACATTCTTTCTTTGTGTGCACGGTTCTACAAAACCATTTGCTCACATGGTTACAGAACAAACTTCTTTCTTTTTTCTTTGGGTTCTTTCGATGAACATAGTTAAAGAGGGTCAAATGGAGGACAAAGCACTTTGACAACAGTAGGTAAGTTTTACCTCTAAAAGTTTCTGAACAAACCCAACAGCATCACTTGGTCCAAACACCTGAAAACGGATGCATTGTGTAGATTATATGAGCAAACTTTGCATAACACGAAAGCAATGTTCCTATAGAGAACTGCACAACCGCAAACGAAGAGCTTACTTCCCACAATCCATCGCAACCAAGAATTATGAAGTTTTCTCTCTCAGATAATTCAAATGCATGAATGTCCGGAGTTGCAGTGACGCCATACTGGATTCAATAACTTGTGTTAGATGCGAATAACCCAAAAGATTTCAGGATGACTAACAAATTCAAGTCAAGATTAATGTCTAGAGTTGCAATCATATGGAGCTTTTGCACGCGAGAGCTAAAATGTCCAAAGGATTATGGGCTCAAGACAAAGTGGGAAGCCATAAGATCATTACCTTCTTGAATTGACGATCACCGAAAGCCCTAGAAACATCAAGACGCCCTTGCAACCGTCCATTTGAGCTTATAACACCACCTGACTGTGAAACTCATACCAAGTTATTAACAGAGCATGGTGTACCCAAATTAACTGGGAAATCTCTATCTAGCTCATCACAGACTAACCTTTTGAATGCGAGAACGCTCCTGTGGATAAATTGCTTTGTGCTCTCTCGTCAAAACAATTGCTTTGAGTTGATTGCATGCTTCTGTATAATTCCCCAGTTCGTTGGTAGAGGAGGATCGTGCCAAAACAGCCTTAGCATCACCAATATTAGCAACAAATACCTAACACGCATGAGAATAAATGGGTGTGAATAATGGAGAAAGAGTAGTTTATGATGAACACTATAAGAAAACAGAGTCAACAGTTTGAATTCCAAACAAGGAACGACCCCATCACTGTCATCCCAACGTCAATACCTTTTGATCAACTATCCAGACACACACTGCTGTGGCGCCATCTTGCCATCCTCCTGCACAAGACAAAAGGTCACAGAACCGAAAAGTTGAATGAACTCAAAGATTCTATCGAGAAGATATAGGAAAGCAATCAACAGCTGAGAGAAAGCTAAGACATTCAGAATATAGATGCAGAATATTGCAGAGAGAAGACCAGTCACACACACACACACAAAATACCTGAAACACTTTCTTGCAGGAGCAACTCATCGGTTTTCCGGAAACCTGATAGCAAAGTTGCTTTACCAGTTCAGAATCTGTGGATCTCAATAGCCACAATAAAGGGTACTATAAAAGTTGAAAAGACTTATGAAGTAAACTTAAATACCTTCAAGAATGGCCTTTTTAGCAACTTTGACATCCAGCTGAGGCAGCAATTCAACGTTTTGAGAGAAAAGAAGGTGAAGTGAGACCGACTGAGTGACACCAAAACAGTCTTGGTTTGTGGTAAAGACAATATTAATGTGAACCAAGTAAGACAGACCAACTCACGTGGTAACCCAGCTGAAAGAACGTTAATGTGAAGATGCTTCTTAGCAAACTCTGCAGCTAAACGACCTCCATGCCCATCATAAATGGCAAAATGCGCACACCTACATAAGAAGAAAATCAATTCAGGAGAGTCTAGCTTTACAACGAAACCCCAAAAAAAAGAAAGAGAAAGATCATTTTGCCAATTGAAGCCTTCAACTTGACAGCACAATAAGACCAGGATCTTCCTGATTCTAAGTCCCACAGACAGAATTGGCTTTGATGTGTCCTACTACTAAACTAGATTCAACTGAAAGAAAGCTTGTATTTTTTACCTTAGTTTCCCTGGGAAATCCAAGGAAGCGTCGGGCAAAACCACCCAAACATCTTCCATTGTATTTCTAGCTCCTTTGTCTTCAGCAACATCAGCTTCAACGAGAAACTCCTTCTTCTCCTCACTGGCACAGCTCGTGTTAGCCACGGCGGCTATCGCTTCTCCTCCGCCGGAAACCTCCTGCTTCTCATCTTCTGTACCACTGGAAAGTTTTGGATCTTTAGTATTCCCGTGCGACGTATCACATCCAATCTCCTCTGACTTCTTCGCCTTCTTCACCGGCGACACCAAATCCTCGCTGGAAAACAAGTCAGCCGCGTGCTTGTGATTCGGTTTCTCCATTGCAGTCAAATTAGATTCCTTTTCCTCGTTTGTTGAGAATCTTACGGTTTATCTTCTCAGTTCGTTTCCCGGCAATAATCTTGTCGCCGTCTCAAGGAATGAGAAAGTCCGTTTAACACTAAGTCGCAATAATTTATAATTTAGTACCCATAGTATCTGCATATTTCATTTTAACCCCAATTATTTTAATATCAAAAAATTACTCCCGCAAGACTTTCTGAATGCGTGTCAGATTTCTTTAAATACGGTAGACGGGATCGAGACATGTGTTTCTGATACTACTTCAGATTTTCCCAGCTTAAGATTCCGAGAGATAAACAAGAAGACCATTATGAACAAGGTATTTATGATTTGTGCACTATCTTATGATTTGTGCACTATCTATGACTATAAGTTTATAACCGGTGTAAGTTTTGTTGAAGCATTTGGTGATGTTTTTTATTCATATCGGTTTTTTAAATGATACAATCATACAACTTCGATAATTGGACACTGCATCTGCATGTGTATCTAAATTCTGAAGTCAAGTTATATGTCTTTTATCCCTTAGCCTTGCCCATTTTGTGAAAAAAGGTAATGGCCGTTGCAGGTCCATGACAAGGATGTGATTGGCGTAACACACCATGCTTACAGTGAAGATTGCACCATCAAGTTAAGGAAGCCTTGAAACCAGCTTGTGTGCTCTGTTGGTTGTTATTGTCATCTCTTTAAAACCGGATTTCGATGACTTACTACTAATCAACGATTCAAAAATGATGTGGAACACTCAACAGAGGACTTTGTACTTTTATGAGAACCCAAACCGTTTCCAAATACTATAAAGAGTAGAGACATTTCACACTTTGTTTGTTAGATTGATAACACTATTCCAACGAGAAGCTTGATGTACTAAAAACTAGAAGTTGCACAATGTTGTAATCTTATTCTATATTCTACTCTCTAAACCTTATTACTAGTATCATCATCATGATCATCACTATCTTGGTCTTTAACATAGAAATACACAAGAAGAACAAGTAGAGGATAACTTACAGTGGTAAGTGACCAATTTACAATAAGCTGTGACATTAGTGGAACCTTACGAGTATCCACTTGCCAAGCCACTGCAGCTCCTGCACTCTGCACTCCTTTGTAGAATCCACTGTATCTACTCAAAGTCTGTGAATCATCAGCCAATGCTCCGATCAACCAATACACCATACTCTGATACATGGCATCTAACAATCCATAGCTCATATATAACACGAAAGGTCCCGCAAATTCTATCCCGGAATCTTTGAAATCAAGTTTCTTCTCCGGTAGTTTGTTCAACGAGTAACCGTGCTGATTTGCTAATCCTCCGGCCCAAATCATGGTTCCGATTACCGCGACTAAGGATATTCCGGCGAATCCTCTTGCTCTCCGGCTTTTAAAGCTGAAGTCCATGACGTAACCGATGGCAATGGATCCAGCCATTTGAGCTCCCCAATAGAAAACATTGTTGAATCCTCTGGTTCTTAGATTAAAGAGAAGACCATTCACATTGTTGAATTGATAGCTGTAGAAGAAATTGCTCGCCCAAGCCGCAGGGACGATGAGGAGCATTTTCCGATCGAGGAACAGCCGGAGCACGGCCGCTGCTTCGGCTGAGGGACGGGAGTATTTAATAGCGGAGCATCTAGATCCGTCGTTACGGATCACGGAGGTCGCCGGGAGGATCCCGAACGAGAGGAGAACGCCGGCGAACATGAAACACATGAACGCGATGTACGTGGAGTCGTTGACCGATGCGGCGGAGCTACGGTGGTAATTAAGGATAAACGGGATTAATCCGCCGATTACACCGCCGAGATTGAAGATACTCCAGAACAGAGCGATGTAAGTGCCTTTCCGATGCGGCGGGGGGTATGACGTCATCACAGCTCCTTCTCCGGCCCAGAGAAGTCCCGCGCCGCAGCCTAGTAAAGCTCCGGCGACGATCGCGAAGGCTTGGTGGTGGTGATGGTTGTAGTAGAGGAAAGATCCGGCGTAGAGTACGTAGGTGGAACAGCCAGCGGCTAACGTGAGCCGTGGACCGAGAACGTTGTAAAACGCGCCGCCTAAGATGCCGAAAACGGTGAAAGCAGTGTAAACGGCGGTGTTAGCGTTGTTAGCGGCGGTGGGATCTACTTGACCACCGCCTCCCATGCCGGAGAGAGCGTTGAACATTCCTGGACAACAAAAGCAGACGAATCCCATTAAGGTCACTTGAGCTAGAGGAGAATTAAATCGCCATATTTTCTTCTCCGGTGGTTTATTATCCACTCCTCCGCCGCGATTCTCCGCCGGAGTTTTTTCCTCGTCTCTCACATTCATGATCCGAAAGAAGAGTTGCAAAATGAGAATATTAATTTTCTTATCGTAAACTTAACTCAAAGACGGAACTTTAATCGCAATCCTTCCGTTACGATTCTTCGTTTAGGTGTGGACCGTTGACATTTTTATCGGAAGAAAGAAAATTTAAGTATTAATTAGACTTATTTTCTACAAAACCAAACAGATTGATACGCTCCACTGGTTTAATCTCATCCTAGTATCTTACTGTAATAACTCCAGCGATAAGAACATGACAGTGAAATTGAACGTACGTTCTTGGATTTTAAGGGGAAAAAAGTCGAAAATAATTAATTTTAGTAAAGAATAACTAATTCTTGACGTTGACAGTTGCTAACCAAAAAAAAAAAAACTGAATCTTGACCGAGAAAGCAGAATCATTAATGAAGTAGAATCTTGTCCTATAGTTAATACTTTTATATATAGATAAGCCAAGAAAACCACGAATAAAATGGTTAAACCAAATTTTGTTAGTAAATTATGTCGTGTTATTATTTTGAAATCTAATAATCAAAACACAAACCAAATAAAATATCATTTTAATATTCTTTTCATTTCACAGAAATTATCATTTCATAGTATTATTTTTGTTTCAAAAAAGTGTTATTTTACATTTGTAATGTGATTTTTTAAATGAATTTTCTAATTTACAATTAGTCCAAAACTATTTGTTTAATATAAGTCATTTTCATCTATTTAGTCATTAATTAATTATAAACATCTATGTATATATATACATTTTTTTTTAATTTGTATGAAATATGTTAATATAATATATATTGTGAAACAGAGGAAACATAACTAGATTTTAAAAATAATCTTAATGTTCATATAAATATCATATTATATTATTAAGAAGATGACAAAAAAAAGTTATAAAGAAAATGATAATTAACTGAAATAATATCAAAAGGAAAATAGTTATATTACTTTATAATTTTATATAATTGAAAATTTATATTCCGCGTCGGATATTGAATTAAAATCGGGTCGGGTAAAGGAACGCGGTGGATATGTCGTGGGAATATGAAGAGGTCCCTAATCTCCATAAATTTATATATGTGTGGCCCGAGAGACCTCTTTGTCGCAGCCCCACGCGAGACGGGTGATATTTCGTTTGCGACCCAAACCTAGAAACTCCGCTGATTATTCACGACACTTTGGGGGAAATAGTTCTTCACTTCTCCGGCTAATCAATTCTGAGATCGACTTCGCCCACCGGACCCAGTTCTCATCTATCAATCGGGTGTTCAAAGGCCGAGACTTTCTGCTCGTCACTCGGTTCCGTTCCTTGTATTACCAATTCAATCGGAGTAGGGTTTAAGGGGGTTGTTTCCGAGAAGAGCCTCCCGACTCGTTTGGCTACTTTTTGTATGATTTCCTGTGTTGTTTTTGTTGCTTTGATTTTAATTTAGCAAAAAGCCTTTTGATTTTGTATTCTGTATGATCAACAATTTCTCCATAGTAATCTTCTTCGAGTTTTCGTTTTTTAGCTTTACATTAATCGAAAATATTCAGGCAAAGAATCCTTGAGGAAAAAAATTGAAATCTTTTATACTCGTAGAATCTGATTGAATTATTAAGAAAGAAAAAAGAGAGCAAAAAAAAAAAGAGCGAAAAAAGAACAAGGTAAGATCGATGGCTAGTGTCCAGCAGAATGGGCAAAGGTTTGGCATTACAGAACCTATCTCTTTGGGAGGACCGACAGAGCTTGATGTGATCAAGACAAGAGAGCTCGAGAAGGTTTTGCTGATAAGCCTTTTTCTTGTTACGCTTCAGTGTTCTAGTTTCTAAAGGTTAATGATGAAATATTTTTATCTTAGTTTTTTACTGATTGATATTCTATTTGTGTTACTTGGTTGTTCAGTACTTGCAAGATGTTGGATTGTACGAGAGTAAAGAGGAAGCTGTTAAGAGGGAGGAGGTTCTGGGGATACTAGACCAGGTTTTTACTACTTCCGAATGCAAATCATTCTTTCCATCCATGTTTGTATATGATAGATATTCATTGTTTATGTGTCCAGATTGTTAAAACATGGATTAAAACAATCAGCCGTGCCAAAGGGTTGAATGATCAGCTGCTTCATGAGGCGAATGCGAAGATATTTACGTTCGGTTCTTATCGACTAGGGGTAACGAGAAAGATCTATAGAAGATTTAGCTTTGTTTTACACATTCTTCTTGTATTGTGAAATCTTTGGTGTAGAGGGAAAGGGAACAAAGTGAATTGGTGAAAGTTGTGTTGTGTTTCTGTTGTCTTTAGATGTTCCTCTGGGGGAGCGGTTCTCCACATGCTCTTTGTGTGCATTTAAATATATTGAGTTCAATGTTATATATGTAACTTGAACGTGTCTGTATGAGGTTTTCAGGCATTTCAAATACTGGTAAATCTCAGACACACTAGGGTGTTATTTGTGGTTGGAATTGGTACTTGGAGACAAGAATTTTCTTCTTTAATTTTAAGTGTCCTAACGAATTCCTTTGCAATTGTGATTGTTCTTACTGTCACTGATTTTCTAGCATACCAAGTGTTCCTATAACAGTTCGTTTTACTTCTACAAATAGGTACATGGACCTGGTGCTGATATAGACACTTTGTGTGTGGGACCTAGACATGCAACTAGAGAAGTACTATAACCTCTTGCATCTATATGTAGACTGAATATTTCTTCTGTTGATTTATTGTGTTCAATATTCATCTTTATATTTGCCATTAGGGGGATTTCTTTGGTGAGCTACAAAGAATGCTGTCAGAAATGCCTGAAGTAACTGAACTGCACCCTGTGCCTGATGCTCATGTTCCGTTGATGGGATTCAAACTTAATGGAGTTTCTATAGATCTCCTTTATGCACAACTTCCGCTCTGGGTTATACCTGAGGTAATTTTTGGTTTACAATGAGGTGATTGTTTGATCAAAGAGGATTAGGAAATAGATTCCATTTCGAAGATTATTTTGTTTTAACTTGTAGATTTGAACCTCACTAAACCCACCCTTACTGACTACAATCAATTAGTTTCATGGTATTACGCAGTTAACATTTCTGTTCATGAATTTTAATGAATGTTATAAGTGGATCTTGTAGAAAATAGGTAATCTGAATCTGGAGCTCTGGCTCTGTTCCTCATATGGATTCTTAATTTTGTTCCCTGCCTGATGTTAATGGTGCAGGACTTAGATATATCGCAGGACTCCATTCTACAGAATGCTGATGAGCAAACTGTTCGAAGCCTCAACGGCTGTAGAGTTACTGACCAAATCTTGCGTCTGGTTCCAAACATTCAGGTTTTGTGCTCACTGATGCTACATCTATTATCTTCTAAATTTTTATTATTACGATTTGCTTAGTCTGAATACATGTTTTTTGTTTCTGAGCAGAATTTCAGGACAACATTAAGATGCATGCGATTTTGGGCCAAACGACGTGGAGTATACTCTAATGTATGGAGAACTATTTTCTTGAGCTCTTTATTCCATGTTTTGATGTGTCTATCATGTTGTTCAAGTCAAGTCTCTTTTCAACAATTGCTAGGTTTCGGGATTTCTTGGTGGTATAAACTGGGCATTGCTTGTAGCTCGGATATGTCAACTTTATCCTAATGCCCTCCCAAATATGTTAGCATCTCGGTTCTTTAGGGTCTACAATCAATGGCGTTGGCCGAATCCTGTTCTTCTTTGTTCTATGGATGACGGATCCCTCGGTCTTCAAGTTTGGGATCCTAGAAGAAACCCAAAGGACCGGCTGCATATAATGCCCATCATTACTCCCGCTTATCCTTGTATGAACTCCAGTTATAATGTCTCTGCAAGTACATTGCGGATTATGACAGGAGAGTTTCAGAGAGGAAAAGAAATATGTGAGGTAAGATTTAGATAGTCCAAATGGTTGGCTTATATGCAGATTCTTTGACTTAATACAATGGCTTGATGTCTTCAGGCTATGGAAGCAAACAAAGCTGATTGGGATACCCTTTTCGAGCCATTTGCATTCTTTGAAGCGTATAAAAACTATCTTCAGATTGACATTTCTGCTGCAAATGTCGATGATCTAAGAAAATGGAAAGGCTGGGTTGAGTCACGCCTCCGCCAGCTCACACTGAAGGTGAAAAGTCTTGTTTTCTCCAACTTGAATAGTTTCTCTTAATTTTGCTTTTCTGATGATTTGACTTGGAGTTTGCATTGTAATTCTTAGATCGAGAGACATACTTATGATATGCTTCAATGCCACCCTCATCCCCATGATTTTCAAGACGCATCCCGACCACTCCATTGCTCTTACTTCATGGGTCTGCAACGTAAACAAGGAGTTCCAGCAGCAGAAGGCGAGCAATTCGATATCAGAAGAACCGTTGAGGAGTTTAAACACACTGTTAATTCTTACTTATTGTGGATTCCCGGGATGGAGATTAGTGTCAGCCATATAAAACGTAGAAGCTTACCTAATTTTGTCTTTCCTGGTGGAATTAGACCTTCACATAGCTCCAAAGGAACATGGGACAGCAAACGCCGTTCAGAGCACAGGATTTCTTCTACATCAAATGCAGCAGCTACTACTACTACTACTACTACTACTGAAATGAGTTCTGAAAGTAAAGCTGGTTCTAACAGTCCAGGAGATGGGAAGAAGAGGAAATGGGGAGATGATGAAACACTCACGGATCAGCTAAGGAACTCTAAACACATTGCTGTTTCAGTGCCCGTAGAGAATTGTGAAGGTGGGAGCCCAAATCCATCTGTGGGATCTATCTGTTCAAGTCCTATGAAAGATTATTGTACAAATGGTAAATCTTATCATATCAGTAACGATCCATCAGAGAATGTGGTTGTTTTCAGTAAGGATCCACCAGAGAGTCTTCCAATAGAGAAGATAGCCACTCAAGCTCATAGTCAAGAAACTGAGGAGCTTGAAGAAAATTTTGATTTTGGAAATCAAGTGATTGAGCAGATATCTAATAAAGATGCAATTTCCGCGGCTACTGCAATTATATCTCCATTCGAAGCTACTAGTCTAAATGGCTCTCCATTCCTCAATGAAGCCGTGGAAGAACTCGAGGTTTTTTTATATCATTTTTGGTTACTTGAAACTGGTCTGTTGATCTTGTTCTTATCTGATTTTTCTTTTCTTGGAAGGTTCTTCCCATGCGACAGCCTGAGTTGGCACATAGAGAGTCAGTACAACAGCGAAAACCGATAATCAAGTAATTGGTTTTGTGTCTATATATACATTTCAATGTTTTGACGTTTGAATCTGCATTTCAGATTTTGACATGATTGTTTGCTTTTTGTTTGTCTGATTATTCACAGATTGAACTTCACGTCTCTAGGCAAAACCAATGGCAAGTAATAATGGGTTTTCCCTACACTGTCAAGAATCTCAGAACTTACCAAGTCGAGTTAAATTGAAGGATTCTTTTTACTTTATGTAAAAGAAGAATGTTATATATTATATGCTTTTCTTACATGTTAAAAGCGAGTCCGTAGTACTTAAATTTGATGTAAAACTCGTTTGCAATCAGATTTATGTGATGTGTTCTTGTCAATGGATCCGAAATGGTTGCTTTTCTTAATGGTTGATTTCTTTTCTTAATGGTTGATTTCCAACTTCACAAATAAATAAATGCATACCAACCTTTAGAATTAACAATTTTATTAAACGGTGAAATTTGCTCAATGGTCATATTTTGGCGACAGAGAAAATGATGATTGTGACGACCTACATGATGATTATGTTTTCACTTTCAAAGGTCATTACATAATATCCACGAACCACGATATTGGAGACTATGATTATGTAGACGAAACCATGATTTCACTCGTTTTCTTGACATGAGTGATGAGTTTGACAATAGCAATATCGACGATGGTCTCATTCACACGATCTTTTCATGGAAGTAGTTATGATAATGCATATGGTGGTTACAACAAAACGTTTCAAGATTAAAATGATTGACTCTTGTTCTTACAAGTGTTGTAGAAAAAATAATTTCAATTACATAAATAGACAACAGCAAAAGAAAATAACACAAAAGAAAAAGAAAGAATAATCGTGATTCTTTAATCCAAAAACAACACATATGAATTAGTATCAGATGATTCAGATCTATACAGCAAGATGGCTTTAATGAAAGATCTTGAGATATCAGAAAACAGACAAGAGATTCAACTCTCTCTTTAAGGCTTGACGTATGCTGTCTTCTTACAGACTGGACAAGCATTCTTCCTCGATAGCCATTGTTTCACGCAATGGACATGAAAGCTGTGTTCACATTTCAATTTCCCAACTTCATCCTCTCTCTCATACTCGTCCTGCCATCATCAAACAATGAGTAATATAGCAGTATGAAACTCATGATCCCACAAGTAATAATTTACCTGACAGATGCTGCATTTTCTATCAGCAAGAGTATGTGATATGGAGGGTTTGATTTTCCCAAGACAGCGATGTATCTCGCTTTCTTTTAGTCCAGTATTAACATAACCAATCCTATCACCAAGCTCAAGAAGTTGCTGTGTAGATCAAAGCAAACACACTCGATAAAGTTGAGAAGATGAAATTGTAAGCTTTTTCCTCATGAGATTTTGAGAAAGATACCTCGTATGACATGCTATCAACATCGAGCCTCAACTCATGGTAGTGATCTCGCGAATCTGTTACTCTTCCCATTACAAAACCATTCTGGAGCATCATCATCTGCAGTGAACAGCATAATTTTTTTGACATGACTACACTAGCTGCATGGTTTAGTTCTTCAACTTAGTCACTTGCCATCCAAAACAGTTTACAGCACCATAGAAAATAGAGAACAATTACAGTATTTGTCTTAGACTCTATCAGTCACTGGAATATGTAAGGAAAGGGGCGATATATAATAATCTCTTAGTTGATATGAAGCCAAGTAACAAGTCAAACCTTAAAACAGTGTTGAGTGTGCTCAGTTAATAAAGTCAGGAGTCAAATCTATAACATTTACCAGATACAAGAAAGATAAGGCAACTATTTTCCAAAAACATTCTACCTTGGTAAAATCATCAGGGTAAGGGCGGCGAAGATGGCCACGACATCTACTAGAGAACATCGTTGGTTCAGCGCGTGATGATGTCATAAATGTCGAAACAGAGTTCAAGAAAGCATGAGACTGAGATTCTTGATTGAGAAACCGCCTGGGAAGAACAGAAGAACCCTGGAAACATTTGTAGCATTGTGTTATCGTTATTCAAACATACACAAGAGGGTAGTACTACCTAAAAAATTCTTAAGTCGTCTGTAACAATGTGGTTTCATCGATCATAGTACAAGAACTCCCCCAACTAACTGAGTCCAACAATAAAATAAGCCAATGCTAAGACTCCAACCTCTAACCAAACAGAGACAAAAGCATACAAAGATTCCATTCTCTGTTTATTGCTTATCAAACCCAGAGGACCACCCACACGTCAAACAGAAGTATTTTCTAAATTATCTTCACATACATCAAAAACTATTAATAGAGAATCTCTACCACTAAAGTAGAGCCTTGTGATTGTCTAAAGAGAATCCAAAACCAGAAACACAATTTAATAAAGCAACATGGCCCAGCAATAGCATATGGCTAAACTACAACCACTATAGCTCCAACCACTCCAAAACAGTTTTTTCTGCCTAAACTATTATAACATTTTCTGAAAGTCAAATCAATAACACTCCTAATTACTATAATACTAAATTCATCATCCAATACTCAAAAAACTTCACTGGAAATTTAGATCAATTTGCCAAATTTACCTCTGTGTGATTATAATTGTTGTTATCCACATCAACTTTGCGACGAGACGACGGAAGATTCCTTCTCCGAGGAAGATCGAGCGATCGATCAACTACAGCATCAGTGGAGAACCCTAATCCAGGTCCGCACCAAACATCCGGAATAGCGACGCAACCAGCACCATCAACGTCTCTAGCTTCGCTTGAAATCCTAATCGAACCATCCTCGTAGCTTCCTTTGTTCTTCTTCTTGTGCTTCCTCTTATCTTTCCTAACTGTGGCATCCCAATCCGCGGAGGAGCGAATCACGGAAGGAACAGAAACCTCCTGAGCTGCTGCTGCGGCACTGCAACCCATCCCTCGAAACGAAGGTTTCTTCCTGGTGGTTTCGTTGGAGGATGAAGTTGGGAGGAGAAAGAAGGAAGACATTGCGGAGTTACAGAAGCGATTAGGTTGAGAAATCGGAAGAACGACGTGGCTCAGCGGCGGATCATCGTCGGCGGCGTCGAGATGACGGATTGTTTGGTTCCTAGCTCGTCGGAGTCTGATGTGCTCGCCGATTGTTGTCGAAGACATTCTCAGAAAGAAGAGAGTGAAGGAGATAATGGAAATGTGGGAGAGAGAGAGAGAAGAGACAACAACGCGCGGGGAAGAAGGATGAGAGAGAATGATTTCAAGCTGATGATGATACAGTTTTTGTATGTATAATCATTATAATTTTTCCTAAAGTGATTTTTAAAAAAAGTAAAATTAATTTTTGTTTTTACATGCAACCGTTAATTGACTTAATTCCAAGCAAAATCAGCTCATGGATATCTTGTGAATACTATATAGGGTTGTATCAGAAATTTCAAATATATGTGACATGCCCAATTTTAATCATTTAAAATAACATACTACCAAATGATGAAGAGACAGTTTGTAGTTTTTTTATGTTTGTTGTTTGAGGTAATTTGATAATTTGTCTGGGTTTTTTTTTAACTATTTTGGGGAATTTTTTTTTTTAATGATTTTCCTTCTTTGTTTTTTATCCTTAATCCAAAAATAATAATTTAAATTTTTTTTGAAGTGATGCTTGCTTGTAAAAATAGGAAAGTCTCTCTCATCTCATGTCACTTTTTTGTCACTTTTTCTCTTTTGTCAGATTTATTTCGCTATAACTTGAAAAGTTGCAACTTGAAGATTCTAGCTTCCATATTAATAGGCCTAATGGTCCTTGGAGAGCCCAAATCCAAATATAATAAGCCCATTTGTTAAACTAAACATTAATGTTTTTCTTTTTCGTTAAATCAATAGACATACAGTATTTACTATTTTGGGATGAAAGATGTTCAAATTTAATTAAACATTTTGGGACGGTACTGTTATGTCAGGTCTTTCTTAAGTAATTTGCTCTTTGTTAGTAATTAACTGTGCTGTATATGTACTCTGCTTTCTTTCGTATTCAAACTTGATTTTGAACCCTCGATTTTTTGTTGGAACTTCTGTCTAAAAAACCTCAAATCACTATTTTTTCACAAATCTTGCGTCTGAGTTTTAAGATGATAGCATGTGACGTCTTAATCCTATCTAAATTTGCTTCGCATGCTCTGTAAAGTCTGTCATTATTTTGATCTTTAATCATATCTACATCATATAAATTTCAACTACTTTGAACAATTAATCAACGATTCACCACTGGAAATTAAATTATTCAACGATTCGCTTCATTATTTTTTTCATATTAAATTCCTCTAATATAATATATCGTCATAGAAAACCTAATGAGGTGGTTCTCTATATTCGTAGATAACATTTTAATTACAAAGTTATTGAAAGATTATGATTTTTTTATTTTGTTCATAAATTTAGAAATTGGTTCTACACGATCTTTCTCTAAAATAAGAGAAATCAATGCCTATTATTGTAAACTTGTGCCATGTCTGGGACGGATTCGGATATACTGTACTACTGTATATGAAACAAAATGTAATTCTTTCACATATTAAAATCTTTTGCTATTCGCTTCTCATCCCTTAACTTCAAAATTGAACAAAAGTTGAAACTTTTTGTCTGGTACTAAAATTCATATTTTGTGAGATATTAATATACACATCCAATCAGAAATTTATACATTCTTGCTCTAGTGGGTGCATGTCTTAATCTTATCCAAATTTGATTAATTCAACATCTTTATACAATGATCAACGTTTCGTTTAATTATCTTCCATAATAAAATATGTATATGCACTTATCTTTTTGGGTTGTTCTTTCGTATTGTCTTAAACAATAATCAAGGTGACATACGTACATATTTAACTCAACTAGGAAACCCTAGCAATCATAATGACATCAGATTTAGAAAAATAAATTGAATAAAGAAAATTCGACGATTAAATTAATATAAATATATTTATTTCGAAAACGAGAAGTATGGTTATAAGTCGTGTCAAGATGTATGTTCTTCATCTCCACCTAAATAAAACGAACTATTTTATTCGTGGTTTCTTAAGACAAAGGTAGATTTGCTATTTTTGTTTGTATTTCTTGGTGGCTGATAACTACTCCCAACTTAATCATATCTATACTCCAACCTCGATTTCGTCTTTCCGTTATTAACTTATTATACTTCAAAATTAAAGAATCCAAACTGACTTTATTGTAAAAGTTCAAAGTTCATAAAACCTTTGGGTAAATTTTTTTTTTTTTTAATTGACATATAGTTACCAAAAAAGTTATAGGTTCATCATCGCAAGTTATATGAGCTAGTCAAAATAGTCTGCATGAAAATTATAAGTGTATTAAGGATGTTCATTTGGTGATGCATATATTTCAGCACTAATGACATATTTTCTTCGGTTAATAATTAAATGAACTTCTTAATTAATATTTGATCTTACTTAAGACCGCAACAACACAAAAATTATATACCACAATTGCAAACTCCACAAATTATCCTTTTTGGTCTTAAATCCTTAGATTGCTCAGGACAAAGTAACGTTTTAATACGTACCAATCTTGCCATTTAGACAATACCATAGCCAAAATGAGTGTAACTAAATTGAAAATAAGCCAGTTTAGAATATTGTTGGTTTTACTTCAGATTAAGTTTCGTTTCACAACAAATATTTATTTTTTCTTTTTATTTTCTTTTTAACCCATGAATTTTTTTATCCAAGTCCCTATTAAAATCTGATTTTTTTTGCCACTAAAAACGTTTATGGATGGCCAAGAAGCGATGAGCAAATTTTTTTTTAAAACAATCGATCTTTCACTTAGACCCACGTAGAGACTTAATTCACACCTGAACAGAAGTCAATAACCTACCATACAACAAATCTATAAACTTGGATGTGTTTTAAATAAATTAAGTTTTTGATCAAATTTTTATCGATAAGTTTGATTTAATTCTTTTTGAAAATAAGAAGAATGGATTTTTAAATTTAAAGAAAACAAACAATTTACCGAATAGACATTTTAAGTCTATTTTTCCTCAATTATTTTGAAGTATGTTTGTGTGGATGTTTATATATAGATATCTAGACCTAGATTAAAAAAAAAAAGGAATGGAAAATCGTAGTTGGCCTGTCTTAATGAATTTGTACATTTGGCTCAAACAAGAGCTCTAACTGATTAGTAATTTCTACATGTAATTAACAGATGATTCACCTTATAATGCATGCGGTACGGACTAATTTAACATAAACCCTGAGAGTCAGAGTTTCCAACAGACAAGAAGTCGAAAAAGGGAACACAATTCTCGTTTACGTTTCGGTTGTGTTGATCAACATTTTCTTCTTTTTCGTCTTTTCTTGAATTGTCTGTCACTTCAAGTTTCTTCGAATCCGTATTTACTTGAAGAAAATTGTAAAACTCCATCGGTCGTTTAGTTTGGTCTATTGCTCCTGGCGAAATAATCCAAGTCTAACAGTTAGTTTTTAGAAGTTACACAATTATATAATCGTACCCACAAGCATGTGTACATGCATATGTATGTAACTATATATGATCATCATGATCGTTTCAAACTATTTAATGATTCTTTACAAATTTTATAACCAAAAAAAAAAAAGGTTTTCAGAAAACAGGAATCCGAAATTCCGAATCCATATAAACACAAAAAGAAATTTTGATTTTTTTTGTTTATCAAGTTCTATACGAATGCACCACTACTTGCACATTTAAATGTACATGGTATCTAATGGTTATGTATTTGTAATTTATCTATTCCTATATGTATTCTCTCAAAATATACATATATATACACATGTGTTATGTTTGTGCAGCTATCTAGTTAACTCATAAACACAGAAATTTAAGACATATGTAATTTAGTTACCTTCATTGATTGGAGTAATATTATCCCGAAACCCGATCTTTCCAGTCAAAAACTCTTTGAGGAATTGAAAATGATTGATATTAGAGAACTGATAAGGATAATTGATGGTGGTTGTTGCGGTTGTCGTTGCCAATCTTCTTTTCTTATTGCAGTCGCTATAACCCATCACCGCAGTCGCAGTTGTGCCATCATGGTCAAGGCCACGTGGACGCAGCTTGGAGCGTTCTCGGCCACGACGAGCCATGATGACGTGCCAATGGTTTTTAACAGCGTTATCCGTTCGACCCGGGAAAAATCTAGCGATCACGGACCATCTGTTTCCATGGATCCGATGAGACGCTAAAAGCCTTTCTTCTTCTTCCTCCGTAAAAGGGTTTCGGTTAATTCTAGGATCCAATTGATTAAACCATCTCAATCTACAACTCTTACCTAAAAAAAAAGAAAATCCAAACGAAATCAACATAATATTTATATACTAAACCCTGGTTTATGCTTGATAAAGAGTTTGAAGTAATATGAAACTTTTAGTTAATCTTTACCAGATCGACCAGAGAGCTTCTGAGCTATGGCGTTCCAATTATGAGGACCAAATTGTTCGACGAGCTCTCTCAGCTTCTCATCTTCTGCGGGTCTCCAATGGCCTCTACTGCACATCATTCTTTAATTCTTCTTCTTCTTCTTCCGATCTCTGTGATCTTCTGTAAATCAAGACCTGTATATAAAAGTGTATATGTTGATATAAGAAACCCTAGGTTTGATGTAGGTGAGGGAAGATGGGTATGTAGGAACAAGAAGAAAGCTGAAGAGCAACAGCACCATATATATATGTATTTAGATATTATATAAAGAATTGAAAGCAATGAATATTATAAGATTCGTTAGAGAGTGAGGGAGAGTTTGGAGAGAGGTTTTCACCGGCGATTGATGCCAACGTCTTCCCTAACCAAACACACTCCTTTTAAGTAATCTACCTTTTTTTTAATTTCACCGGTGGCTGGAGTATAATATAATTCGCATTATTTCTGTTTATGTGGGATTCTTTTTAAATTGTTTAATAATTGATGTATAGTGAATAGAGAAAAGGAGATTACACAAAGACGGAAGAGATTGCTTGGTGGGGTGAATTTTCGTTAAACTTTCAACGTCTACTCTTAAACAAAAAAAAAAAAAAAAAATTCTAACCTAAACCCTCTACTTCAGCCACCAATACCTCATCTACGTCTAATTCGTATACTCTTCTCCAAGTCCAAGATATATACACCCATATATAATATAAAACAGTATATATTATATATGCAATTTTTATAGCTAGTCGATCAGCTTTTATATATATATATAGACTACTTCTAGAACATCGCGACGAGATGGGAAGGGCTACAATCTATGGCTCAAAGAATGTACGTACATTTAGATTGGAAACGTTAAAAATTATGTTTTCATTTATATGTTATGATATTGTATTTATATTTAGTATAATACATGTGAAAATCATAAACACAACAATATCTTATTAATTATATCTTGTGTTGAAAAAAACAACTTAAAAGCGTTAGTATTGTTACTATAGGAAAACACAAATGTAAAAAGAAAAGACTATCAAAATCTAAATACTGTACAGAGTATAGTCAATGTATATTAATATTTCATGTGATGTGTGGAAAATAGTTTGCCAAATTAATGAAACTTTACATTACCACAGATTAAACCAACAATAGGAAAATTTAATTAAGGAATTCACTAGTGGGTCCAAAATACGGGTGAATGAACAACGTTTGTTATTCCAGGATTTTTGGATCAAACTTGATGAATAGATTTCAACCGTATAGCCTTTTGGTATAACTAATAGACTTTTAAAAGATGGTTTATAACTTCGAAAATATCAATTGCACTTTTAAAGAAAGAAAAACTAGAGGGGAAGGAGAGAGTTTGGTAAAGATGTTGTGGACCTGTGATTTAATTGCAGGTCACGTATAAGTATAATTAAATATCGTTGGATATGTTTTGTTAACCTTTCAGACCTAACCAAATGTTTCTTTTGCTTAAATAGGACCAACGTGGAAACCCTAAAACGACTGTGCGTCTTAATTAATTAACTGATTAACTGATTGATATATCAGTGCCTTTATACTTTATAGAAATGAATTTGACAATTCGTGGCATCTGATTTGCTCATACATTTGGTCTCCAAGCACATCGCTAGTTTCTCTCGTCTTGTCTTTTAAAAAAATAATTAAAAAAAAAATCGCATCACAGACAGTCCAGAAAAAGTAATAAACTGTACTTGAAAATTTCCTTGGGATTGCTTGCAAAGCAGTTTATATAATAGAATCTTTTTAAGGATTGATTGGAGATATAGCTTATAGTCCAATCTACTAATTAATTCATCCTAGGTAAGCTATAAACAAACTGTTTTAGAATTCACTTGCACGTGTGTTGGAACAAAACCAAACTTAATTACTGGTGAAGTTTAGTAGGAAAATAGGCAGAGTTAGTTGGGAAGGAAGTCAAAAACGATCTATCACAAATAAAAACATTTCTCAAATACTATACGCAGCAAACCGGAAACTGGTTACACTAAACCGGCCTAGGTCTATTTACAAATTGGTTAATCACAAATCGAAAGGCAAAACAAGTGGCTATGAATCAGGGGGGTAGATAATGAGCTTGCTGGATTTATCAATGGTTAATATCCAGAATGTAGCATCATTGTACACACATCCAAGCTTGCATAATCTTTGCAACCAAATCCATCTACTGTTAAGTGCGTCCAAACTCTGTTCTTCAACAAGGCTTCAGCATCCATGGACCATGATCATACCACACGTAAGCATATTAAACAGAGCATCCATGAGTCCATGACCAAACCACATTTTCTTCCTTCCTCTACCAAATTTCTGAAACATGACTCATGCATGACGAAACAGTGATCCTATACTTGGTCTTGACGAAAGAAAGCATTTCAAATCCTAAACTGTCTTATCTTGAACTTGGTGCTAGATTGTAGATCAATCATCTCAATGTATGCAGAAAGCGAAGCAAATTTCTTTTGTATAAAATTAAGAACTTTACCCATGTTTCCATTAATATCATCAAAACACATTCCGCGCGATCTCCCGTAATGATATTTATTGAAACAGGCCATTGTTTCATCTTTCAAAACTCTTTCAATTAAGCTAGCTACCTGCACTGAAATTTGAAGATAGGTTTAATCCAACTACTTATGCAAAATAATCATTTACACTAATTTCTCAGCACATAAAAGATTTCATTCCTCGGAAAATAGTTTTGTTGCTTTGTATTTTTTTGTTTTGTGTTTTTTTTCAAGTATCCCCGTACGAAACAAAACGACTGCGTATGACTTGTTTTCACTTAATACGACGTCGTGTATGGATTGTATCTTTCACGTATACGTCGTATAGTGTATTCGTAGTTTTCACTGAAACGACGTTGCTCTCTTTTCTATTTGAATATTATTTATTTATTTTCTTTGTTTTTTGGTTGGGCTAAAGCTTTAGGCAGTTCCTACTTACGTTTTAATTTCTTGAATCTAAAAGTGGCAGGTAAAAGTGTGCTGATGAGCAGACCGCACACCATCCAGACGACTCAAACCTAAGAAGTGCAAATTAGCCAATTAATTACCCCCAGAGAAGATTGCACCTACCGCCACTAGCACACCATCGGTTAAGTATCTCATTTTTCTTTTTTGGTTTGTCGACATTTCATATATATTTGACAAAGAAAAATCCAGCATTTTAAACCCAATATGTGGAAAGGGTTTAAGTGTAACTACAAACCCGTGGATTGGGTTCAGATTGAGCGTAAATAACTAGAAAAATCCATCATCGGCCATCGCATAGATGTTATATAAAGTTATCCTTAACGGGCATTCAAATTACAAATTGAGTTGATATGTAATAATTATACTAAAGTAGTTCTCTAATGATAATTGGTGGGTTATAAATCACAGAGAAATAAGACTGTTCTATAAAAAGAAAGAGTCCTAGACGAAAAGCCGAAAACGAAAAGAAAAAAGCAGAAGATAATCAGATATCTTCAACATAACGGAATGATTGAGGACACGTGTCGTCACCAACCAACTTGCCAGCCTTATAAAAGCATTCGGACCGTTGGACGGTGACCGTGAACATTTCTAACCGCGAACGACTCACGAACCTTTGACACCTGTCTAGTAGTCCCCACAAGCAATAATTTAATAGTTAGTACTTTTGTGCTGAGCCCGCCCCAAAATAGTAACGTCACGTGCCCAACGAAGCTGCCACGTTGAATATGACATTACCGGCATTTTCCTTGTGTAGCTTTGAGCAGCCAGGCATGGCCTTAATTATGGGACATAGACAAACAAGTGTGAACGGACGTGGAGTGCTTATGCACCTTGTAACGTAATTAGGCCGGTGAGGATTTTGTCCGTTATTAATTATTATTCTATTTGTTACAGCAACAAAATTCTAAAGCTTTTTATTGCTGATTGTCTTTTAGTTTAGTAAGTCTTTACAATCTGACTTTAAGCATCACGTCTAGCCCTGGGCATTCGGATTTTCGGATCGGATCGGATCGGATATTTCGGATTTCGGATTTTTCGGATATGAGAATTTATTATCCGTTCGGGTTTTATAATTTTTCGGATCGGATTCGGATCGGATATTTTCGGATTCGGATCGGTTTTCAAATTTTATAGAAAATCCGAAATTAGACCGAAACTTAATTTATTCGGTTTCTAATTCGGGTTTGTGTCCGAATTATACCGTAAATCCGAATTATCCGGTTTGGATCCGATCGAATCCGAAATAATCAAACAATGCAAAAGTTCAAATTCAAGTTAAAACTTCAAACGTAGAGTATTCAAACCATAAAACACGACATAATGTGTATTGTGTAATACTAACCGGATATCCGTTCGGATTTCGGATATAATCCGATCCGATCCGAAATCCGAAACACACCTTACATAGAATCCGATCGGGTTTTAGAGAGTATCCGAATCCGTTTTATTTCGGATTTTTCGGATCGGATCGGATCGGATTTCTACGTTCACGTCCCTTATTATATTCAAATCCGGTATGCGACAATATGAAGTTAACCTCGATATCTTTAGATATTTTTTAATCTGCACAGTGCTTCTATGTACATAATTAAAATGCAAGTTTAAATTAATGATTGAGGAAAGTTCAACAACGCAATAAATGCTAAGAAGACGTTGGTTGATGTATTCTTTGTGTTAATTGCATAGTTAATTACCCAAATATGCCGCAATTTAAATATACTAAAAAGATTCTTATGCTAAACAATTTTTATGATCATGAAACACTGAGATGTATTATTTATTCGATAAAATTAATGTAGACTTAAAATATCTTGAGATTGATATGGAAATGTAAGTAGTATAATATAGATATCTTTGAAATATGCAAAAAGAATCGTATTTGAGATATATTGTAATGTAACAAACGGAATAAAAGCTGTCTTTGAGAGCAAATTAATCTATATTATTGCAAGATCTTGTTAGAATGAGGCCGATGGACAGCTAATGATGCCAATAAGTCCAAAATTTTATATCATTAAACATTAATCATACCCACTAGGCACCATATTCATAGAGGATAAGATCATATACATTCTATTTTATATGTAAAATGTATCATAAGTTTGCTTTAGGATATGGTATAAGTTGTACTTATGTCGGTCTGAACATAGTCGTTATCATATCAAACACCCAGGAAAATCAGCTACTAAGGAAACGAATTAAATTGTTGCATCATGATTCATAAATAAACTAGCTTTTCACATTTCGTAGGTAGTACGTGGTTAACTAACTATGATGGCCTATTCACTTGATTGTAATTTTTCATCTGGTTACCATAAATGTCTCAGATAATAAAAAGATTTTAAATTAGAAAAGCAGTAAAGGTAATAATATGAAATAAATAAATATTTGTTTTCATTGCATATGAGATTATTTTTAGAAGAAAGATTAGAATTACTGTGTTTTGTAAATTCTTGGATGGATGATGTTTAGAAGTAACGAATTATTTTTCTTACATTGATAATTTGGTTGTTTTTGTTTTGGTAGTTAGCAATACTGACTAGTGAACTAGTAGTCTAGCAGTAACCAAGGTTTTATTTTCTCCTCCCGTCCCGTTGAAATATATCCCTTGGAATAGCTGTTCCTCTTTTCTACTTGGTCATTTTTCGTCTCTGTGTCAATCATTTTAAAGAAGCATTCTCCTCGGCTTCAGTGGGGGAGCAAAACTCATGCGATTCTGAAAACTATTATCATCTGTGATAATCTTTGTCCTTCCCAATTTAGCTATCTAAAGGAGCGGTTTTTAAATATCTTAGGTGAGAATCTACTTCTTATGTACTTTTTTTTTTTTCCTTTTTTTTTTTTTTTTCAGATTCACTGTCAATTGAATTCGTTTTTTGTTCTGTCCAATACAATTTTGAGCGATTCAATGCTGAATTAAGGGTTTTTAGCGTTCTAGTTGCTGACTTAATTCGAACTGGCTCGCCCAGATTTGGTAGTCTACTGTTTTCTTCTTTCGTTTCTGGGGAAAATGTTGCTTAAGGTTTTTCCTTTTTTCACGGATTTACATTATGTACATATTTTTGGTTGGGCTCGTTAAAGCATCCCTTTCTATTACTCCTCCTTTCATTTCAGCATAATTCTTGGTGAGCCTTTACTCAAAATCTTCCCTTTTTAAGTCAAGTTGCTTTGCAGCCTTTGAAATTCCTCGTTTTTTTTATGGGTTTGTTTTTCCTATTTGCGGTAAATTTTTCGTAGTGGAGAAATGTAATACGAAATGCTTAAAGTTGCATGCTTTCTCTGTGACTCTTATGCTTTATTTTTTTGCCAATCAATTTTTCTTGCAGAAATCAGTTGATTTAGACAAGCTTATTTAGCCAATAATTCTGATAAGGGTCAAGGTGAGAAAATCAACAACCTCTTACTTGTTTATCAAACCTTGTCATTTGCTTGTTTGTTTCTGCTTGTAACTTGGTCTTAAAGTAAATTATTGTGAAGATGCGTGTACATTTCTACTCACGTTGAATTATTATGAAGATGGTATAGTCATGGCAGATGGCTCGTGAGCTGGGTTTCACTTTATCCCTATGAATCTAGTGGAGGAGGAACGAGTTGAGCTGTTTTTTCGGTTGAACATTAAATTTTTTATCAACGCTCCTTATTGCATTTTTGTTGTGGAATCATTCTCCTCTCTTCTTCTAGCTTTCATCATTTCATAGTCACAGATTGTTTCTCACAAGATTCCTTGTCAAAAACTATATCAATATCTGGCACTTATAGCATAGATTTATTGTCTTTTGGGTTTGTAGATTTCTTAAGCTCGGTAAAAAATGGGGTGCTTTGCATCAACGCCTAAAGACTCTGGTGGGAACAGAAGAAAGCCAACAAGCATCGGTGAGGTTTCAGTATATGTACCTGGTTTAAGGATACCGAGACCGGTGGATTTTTTGCAGTCACTTGGTGATCAATTACCCAAGACTCTAGTAGAACGCTTGACAGCTTTAAGAACACGTATAGTAGTGATGGCTAATCAAGAAGGACCTACAATAACAAGAACTAGGAGAAAGACACAACATGGTATAAAGATCTTTGTGTGATTTCTATCTCTGTCTGCTTTCTACTCTTTAGAACTCTTAATTGAATTATTTACTGGCAGGAGGTTCAACGCTCTCGGATCTCCATCAAGCTTTGGTAGATTATCTACCTGTTCTCTTGGGATTAACTAAAGATGGTAATATACTATTTTTTAAGAAAAAGATCTGTTTTGTTTCGGAGATTTATTCTGACCCTGCAGTATTTTGTGATGTTCTTCAGGTAGCCATCTACAGTTTAAAGTACAATTTAATTGGGTAAATCAGGAAGATGAGGAAGAGGTGCATTAATTAGCAATGCAGTTTGTCTTCAATTGTCATCATAAAGTACCGACTCTTACATATATACTTCTAACCAGGAAACAGAGATGTCAAACGTTTGGTATGAAGTTTTGTCTGTCTTGCATCTAATGGCAATGCTACAAATGTCACAAGCCAATTTACTGCTTCTTCCTAGAGGTTCCAGTGATGGTCACAACCATCCAAAAGTATCAGAAGGTTAGGCTTCTTTGAGAAAGTTTTTCATCTATCTTCAGTTGCCTAAGGAGGATTCTCATACCTTCTGTTATGTTTTGTCTTAGGACGTTTTTTTATTTGATGGTTTTTCCTTTTCATTATAGAAAATAGACGAGCTTCGATTGATATCTTCTTAAAAGCAGCTGGATATCTTGACTGTGCTGTTAAGCATGTTCTCCCTCAGTTTTCTGCTGAACAAAGGTTTGTAGATGAAAAGTTTCCAATGTCTAATTGTTCATAATTCTCAATTGAGCCTAATGACACAATCCTTGTCTTTGTTTTCGTTTTTCTGCAGGAGAATTTTACCGGTTGATTTAGCGGAAGGAGTTCTACGGGCTCTTTGCTTGCAGGCACTTGGCCAGGTAGTACCTCTCTTTTATTGGATATGGTTAAGCTATCTCATGGCATATAACTGTAGCTCATGTGGTTTCTTTCTCTCATTTAGGATCTAACATCTTTCATGTTGTTTATTTTAGGGTGTTGATATCCAACTTGGCATGGCAATTGATAGCTCGAAGGCCACTCTTGCAGTAAAACGAAGACTTTCATGTGAAATGGTGAAATATTGGCAGCAGGTAAATTCCTTACTCTTATCCAACTTTTTTGTCATTGAGCCTTCGTCTATTATTAACCGTTTCCCCCGACTTGCCTTGGAAACATCTGAAACTTTTTGTTAATGCTTCCTTTTCCTTGCGGTGCGCGCTGAAACAGGCACAAGATAATTTAATGAATCTTCCATTAGCAAATGGTTGGGGAGAAAAGCATGGACTCTTTGTTAAGTGGAAGTATGTTGAAGCTAAGGTACTGTTTATTTCTTTTTCTCTTGCTCTCTTTCTCCTTTCATATGTAAACTCTTCTGGTCCTTTTCAGTTATTGTCCTGAGCTATGGCCCTTCCTTGTAAATATCTGTCTCTGTAAGACACAAAACTTTGGTTTTTGCTTATATGATCCCTATCATTTCGGACAACCATGAGGCTTTTAACAGCGTCTCTCTCTCTCTCTATGTGGTTCTTAAATGCGATAGGCAATTAAGGTCCATTTGCCTAATGTCTTGTTTCATCTTCTGGAATCTTTTGGATCAGGCTGCGGCTTACTACTATCACGGTTTGATTCTTGATGAAGGAAACACAGAGAAGTCACATGGCATGGCAGTTGCTGCTTTACAAGCTGCAGATGAATGTTTCAAAGAAAGTAAGAAAGCATCTGAAGCATTCAATGCCTCTTCACCTACTTCAAGGTAATTTCTCTCTTTTAATCGGTCATATTTGAGCTCATCGGGTCACAAATTAGCAGTTATTTTGAAGAATTATTATTATTTTTTTTTCTCTGCAGGACACCTCCGCTTTTTGGAACAATGAAGTATCTAACCGAGAAAATTCCGAAAGATACCTCGAGTAAAGTCAGGATAAACCGTGATCTATACACTTATGAAAAGTGAGTTTAATCTTTCTTCCATTCTTTTGCATTAACATATAAAGGTGAGATTGTTTTTTTCTTTTTTTTTGATCTGTGAATGCTCTGTGATTAACAGAATCATGGAGACGGCACCAACACTTCCTGATTTCGCTTTGGCATTGAAACCAGATGAGTATCAACTTCCTGTCGTTGAAGCTTCGTAGTGTGAAGATGCTCAAAGTGCTTCAAACCAAGTTTAAGAGCAATCGAAGATAGAGATGTGTACTTTAGAGAGCAAATGAACCAGTGGTTTCCAATGGCTGCCTGCAAAAGTTATGGTAGAGCAATATAATATACCCGACGGGTTTCTACGTTCTGATCTCTGTTGTGTGAGATAAGAAAAAACTTATCAAATTGGGTTTGAATCAGTTTACATGAGGGAGATCTTTGTATGTTAATGTAATAATATATTTCTTCAATAAAGTATTATTTTTTCCCATTATTGATAATACTTGAACAGTATCTAAACTGAAGTATATGCAAAGGGCAACTGGGTTGTGACTTCTGAGAGAGTATATAGGTTCTTGGTGATTATGGGTTGCTAGAGATAAGGAAATAGAAGGGTTTAACTTGGAGCTGAAGCATCGGAGAAAGCGAAGAATCTAGAGGAGATGATGTAGATTTCTTTCAGACAACAATCCAGAGATTCAGCACTGGTTCGGTCTCTGTTTTTAGGCAGAGCTTCGTTTCACAGAAGTTATAAAAAAAAGTCAAAATCTTTGACTCAAGGAAAAGTCAAACAAGAGGCTGTAAATTTGTAAATTTTTACCAAATTACCACTTTAAAATTATTAAAAAATTTATAGAAATTGAATTTTCATTAAAAAAACACCGAATTTACCGTCAAAATGAAATATTCTAGTGACGATATTTTGTAGATTTTATGTTTTACCCAAACCGGCCCGGATTCTTCACTCTTGGCGCCGCGATCTCACTCTGTCTCAGATTTCTCCGAAGCAACCTTGTTCGATATTCCTCGTCTAGTTTCGTTTCTAAATCGTAAGCTTTCGTTTTGTTGCTTTTACTCTATGTTTTCTTCTTCCCACTGGTAGTTCTGGTCTGTGCCAGTTATCAAAGTAAAGAGATTGATGAACCCTAAATTTGTTCCCCTTTCTATTGTAATGTACCGCTCGT
The DNA here is from genome assembly GCA_900406355.1 of Erysimum pusillum. NCBI lineage: Eukaryota > Viridiplantae > Streptophyta > Magnoliopsida > Brassicales > Brassicaceae > Erysimum > Erysimum pusillum. The sequence goes on along the minus strand of OVBW01000083.1, from coordinate 14,194 downwards.
TGAAATTTCAATTTAATCTCGTAAAGATTTAGATCAGGAACCCCCAAGTTATTGTAAAGTTTAGATCAACGGAACCCATTTATGTAATCATTGTGTCGAATCGATCGAGCTTGACACAGAAACCCTAATTTCGAGTACCATTATCAGATAAGCTACGCATTGCTGACCATGCCCGTCCTTTACGAGCAAGATAAGCACGTGTCCTCTGCTATTTTGACCGGACAGGTAGTAGTAATCCCAGTTTCAATCAATATCCATTTGGATTATCTTCATCTCAATCGAAACAGCTCGGGATAATGTTTCGTTATTCTTTGCAGGAGAGAGGTGTGCTTCGATGTCAGGAACGAACGTCATTGCTTCATCATTGGAAGCTCACAAAGGAGCAGATAGAATTGGTGGACAAAGCTGGTTTTGGTTGGTTTAGGCTAATCGGATCAATTAGTTTGAACAATTCCCTTATCTCTGCCCTTGTCGAGAGATGGCGCAGAGAAACCAACACGTTTCACTTCCCCTGTGGCGAAATGACCATTACTCTCGATGAGGTATCTTTGATTCTCGGTCTTGCTGTTGATGGGAGACCCGTTGTTGGTGTTAAAGAAAAAGATGAAGACCCTTCTCAAGTATGCCTCAGACTTTTGGGGAAACCACCGAAAGGTGAATTGAGCGGTAATCGAGTGACTGCCAAATGGTTGAAGGAGAATTTTGCAGAGTGTCCCAAGGGAGCTACGGCGAAAGAGATTGAGTATCACACACGTGCTTATCTTATATACCTTATTGGCAGCACGATTTTTGCAACTACAGATCCCAGTAAAATCTCTGTTGATTACCTTATTCTCTTTGAGGATTTTGAGAAAGCTGGAGAATACGCATGGGGTGCTGCGGCACTAGCTTTCTTATATAGACAAATTGGTAATGCCTCTCAACGGTCTCAGAGTATCATTGGTGGTTGCTTGACACTCTTACAGGTTTGTTTTCATCTGTTTGGAGTTCAGTTTATCTTTAAGAGCATCATTGTCTCTCTTATTTCTTTATATCTGGGAAGTTCTTAACCAGTTGTGTTACTATTATCAGTGTTGGAGTTACTTCCACCTGAATATTGATCGGCCGAAGAGAACCACCCGTCAGTTTCCACTGGCACTTTTGTGGAAAGGAAGGCAACAGAGTCGATCAAAGAATGATTTGTTCAAGTATCGCAAGGCACTTGACGACCTAGATCCATCAAATGTAAGAGTGAGATTATTGGCTTCTTATACATATCTCGGTTTTGAATCCCTTACGAACTGTTGTTACCTCTGTAATATCTCTTAGGTTAGTTGGTGCCCGTTTGAAGGAGATCTTGACATTGTACCACAAAGTTTCAAAGATAATCTACTACTTGGAAGGTCCAGAACAAAATTAATTGGTCCAAAAGTAGTAGAATGGCACTTCCCAGATCGATGCATGAAGCAGTTTGGTCTGTGCCAAGTTATCCCCGGAGAAGTTCCTCACAGAAAAAGCGAGAAAAGCCATGATGAAGACTTAGTGGAAGACATGAACACAGCAGATGAAGAATGGATGAGACGAAGGGAAAACATTGTGGAGAATGCAGGAGGAAACGGTGATGAAAGTGAATATATGCAGTGGTTCAATAGCATCACAGTCCCAAAGCTTCACAGAGATACAAGTCTCGAAGCTGATATAATGAATGTGGTAAATGAATCTTCTTGGTTATTTATGCGTAATCACCTCGAAATTGCGGCTTAATACCATTTCTGTTTCTTTTCTAGCAAGCTGCTATACTTCAATTTGACGAGGTGGCCTCAACGTTATCATTAGAGGATCTACATCCAGAGGAGAGAGAAGCAATTGAAGAAGCAGTGATGTGTATGTCCAATGCCTTGAGAGTAGGAGATTGGTATGAGGCGTCAACAACAAATAAACGCAAGCGGAGGGAGGAACAAACGGAGTGGAGCGAATGAAAAGAAGAAGATCCTTCCGTCTTTTTTTTCTCTCTAATCAGTTAGCTTCAGACATTTGACTTAGAGAAAGAAGATGTAAGTCCCATCATCACTTGAGTTTATGCTTTAAACAGCATTGATATACTCGCTAATTGTTTGACTTTAGAAGTAAAGATCTTGGTTTTGTATCTTAAGAGTACTAAAAGAGGGTACATATATTCAAGAGAGGTTTTCAACTGTTTTAGAACAGATTTACATGGCAGCTGCAGCCTGCAGATTTTAGGGAATCAATGTGGAATTAATTTCGTTCCAGCGCAACAAGAGCATTAGATGAGAAGATAAGGATACTGTTAAAAACTAGTAATATCATCATGTCTGAAGTTTTTTTAAGTTGGTGTTCTAATCAGAGTGTATAAAACTATAAATTGAGATTAATTGGATAAAGTAACGAGGTGCGATAAATGTGGTTTTCCTAGTGCTTGAACCAAATCCGTACAACGTCACGCATAAAAATTAAAAATAAAGGAAAGGAAGAAAAAAAGGAGAAGCTGAAGTCAGCAAAACCTCCAAGAAAAGTTATATTTTGTCATTACACGACGTTGAGAAAATCGCAAGTCGCCGGTTTTTAAAACCTCCGTTGATTTTGAACTCGCCGGTGACGTTAGTGGAACAAGTCTCTGGGAAAGTTGAAAATGAATGTGGAGAGAGAAGGGTTGGTATGAGCATTGAGCAGCATCTGTCTCTCCCTCGAAGAAGGTGAGAGAGAGAGAGAGTAAGTAGTACTTGGAGAGTAATGGAGAAAGGAGCAAGAGAATTTAAAACCCATAACCTCTCTCTCTTCTCCCTCTGTCAAACGCCATTAAAAACCCATCAGTATCAGTTACGCAATTTCTCAAGGGAGACAGGTAAGCAGAGAGAGAGAGAGAGAGAGATTTTGAAATCTGTAATCAATGTCAAAGGAGCGAAAGGTGGGAGAAGAGAAAGCACTAATGGCGGCTTATTATAGGCTCGAGATGAAAGGTCGATATATATCAATCAATTACTCTACAACCACAAGGACTATAATTACGGCTATGAATTTTGGGATTTTACGAGATTCTTCTTTGGAGATTATCGTTTACCAAATCTAGCCTTTTCTCATTCCCCCCAATATCTTTTCTCCGATTCTCTTCCGTTTCGTTTTCTTCTCTTCTTTCTATTCCCCTCTCGATTCTGCTCTTAAAGATCTCTTCTTTTTTTCAAGGGAAGATAAAGTTTGGAGCTTTTTATTTTTTATTTTTCTAGGTTGCGTTAATGGCGACAGTTGTGTGATGGTCCAGAGTTAGCAAGTCTACTTACTGTTAGTAGGAAGTGAAAAAAGGGTTTGTTACTGTTAAGTCGTCTACACACTACTTTGATGAACATGGAGTTTCTTGGTGACAGTCAAAATCACGACGGCTCTGAAACGGATAAGAAGAACAAGAAGAAGAAACGATTTCACCGCCATACACCTCACCAGATCCAACGACTCGAATCGTATGAACACTTTTATTCTCAGTGTTTTCTCTCTGCTCATTTGTTTGCTGTTCTCTGATGATTTTGGTTTTTGTTTGCAGAACTTTCAATGAGTGTCAACATCCAGATGAGAAACAGAGGAACCAACTTAGTAGAGAATTGGGTTTAGCTCCAAGACAGATCAAGTTCTGGTTTCAAAACAGACGAACACAAAAGAAGGTTCCTTTCTTCTTTCAATTGTCTCTCTTCCTTGTTTGTCTCCATAAAATTCTCTAATTTTTGCTTCTCTCTTTGTTTTTGCAGGCACAACACGAGAGAGCTGATAATTGTGCACTGAAAGAAGAGAACGATAAGATTCGTTGCGAAAACATTGCGATTAGAGAAGCTATTAAACACGCCATTTGCCCCAACTGTGGTGATTCTCCTGTTAATGAAGACTCTTACCTTGATGAACAAAAGCTTCGCATCGAAAATGCTCACCTTAGAGATGAGGTTTTTGTTTTTTCAGACCTTTTGCTGCATTCTGGTTGATTTTAGAGTTCAACTTCCATTAAATTTTGATGTTTTGTTTCTGCAGCTCGAAAGGGTTTCGAGTATTGCAGCTAAATTCATAGGGAGACCTATCTCTCATCTTCCACCGTTACTAAATCCAATGCACGTTTCGCCATTAGAGTTATTCCATAGCGGTCCTTCACTCGATTTTGATCTTCTTCCAGGAAGTTGTTCTTCAATGGCTGTTCCTAATATGCCATCTCAACAAAACTTGGTTTTATCAGAGATGGATAAGTCTCTTATGACCAACATTGCTGTGACCGCTATGGAAGAAATGCTTAGACTTCTTCAAACGAACGAGCCTTTATGGATTAAAAGTGATGGATGCAGAGACGTTCTCAATCTCGAAAGCTACGAGAATATATTCCCACGATCAAGTAGTCGTGGAGGAAAGAACAACAACCTTCGAAAGGAAGCATCTAGATCTTCTGGTGTTGTTTTCACTAATGCTATGACACTTGTGGACATGCTCATGGACTCTGTAAGTAATAGCCCAAACTGAAGTTTTTTTCAAGATTGGTTTCTGATTTTTTTCCTCAATAGTTTTTCTTAAATTTGCAGGTGAAATCAGCAGAGCTTTTTCCCTCAATCGTTGCAGCATCTAAAACCCTTGCTGTGATTTCATCAGGATTGCGTGGAAACCATGGAGATGCATTACATTTGGTAAACGAGAACACTAATTGTTAAAAAAGATGATTATTTCTTTGGTATGTGAAGCTAACTGTTGATTAACTTTGCTTTGGCTTGTGTTAGATGGTTGAAGAGCTTCAAGTGCTTTCGCCATTGGTAGCGACGCGTGAGTTCTGTGTGCTAAGATATTGTCAGCAAGTCGAACATGGAACTTGGGCAATTGTAAATGTCTCCTATGAGTTTCCTCAGTTTACATCTCAATCTCGGTCATATAGATTTCCTTCTGGTTGCTTGATTCAGGATATGTCCAATGGATATTCAAAGGTGTGTAACCATCTTTTTTGTTTCATTCTTTTAGTCTATTGAATCATTTGAACGTATCTTTCGAATATGCAACGACAGGTTACATGGGTTGAACATGTTGAATTTGAGGAGCAAGAACCGATTCATGAGATGTTTAAAGATAGTGTTCTTAAAGGACTAGCTTTTGGAGCTGAACGTTGGATCGCTACCTGCCAAAGAATGTCCGAGAGGTTCAGAAATCTATTGGAACCTGCAACATCATCCAGTGATCTTGGAGGAGGTAATTAAAGGTCGCTTTTTAAAAATCTGAATTAATCCGCTTAATTAACAGTAAGTAACCCATTTGAAATCAATTCAGTGATTCCATCGCCGGAAGGGAAGAGAAGTATAATGAGACTTGCTCAAAGAATGGTAAGCAACTTCTGCTTGAGTGTTGGCACATCTAATAACACTCGCTCAACAGTTGTCTCGGGACTGGATGAATTTGGAATCCGTGTGACTTCGCATAAGAGCCGCCATGAACCAAATGGAATGGTTCTATGTGCAGCCACCAGTTTCTGGCTCCCAATTTCTCCACAAAACGTCTTCAATTTCCTCAAAGATGAAAGAACTCGGCCTCAGGTACTACACAGATTTAACATTACCGTAGAAACAAGAACCATTTGGTGTTTAATGACAGATTGATCGAGTGACATTTTCTCCGGTTTTTCTCTGTTTTGGTTTTACAGTGGGACGTTCTTTCAAATGGAAACTCTGTTCAAGAAGTTGCGAATATCGCCAACGGATCAAATCCTGGAAACTGCGTATCGGTTCTTCGTGTAAGCCTCCTCATTCTAAACAATACAGATTTTCCGATTCTTGATTCTCCTGATTTATAATTTGGTTCCTTTTTTTCATCAGGGATTCAATGCATCATCATCACAAAACAATATGTTGATTCTACAAGAAAGCTGCATAGACTCATCAAGCGCAGCACTCGTGATCTACACTCCAGTGGATCTAGCAGCATTGAACATAGCAATGAGCGGTCAAGACACATCTTATATTCCCATTTTACCGTCGGGTTTTGCCATTTCACCGGACGGAAGCAGCAAAGGAGGAGGATCATTGATAACGGTTGGGTTTCAGATAATGGTGAGTGATCTGCAACCGGCAAAACTGAACATGGAGTCAATGGAAACAGTTAATAATCTCATCAATACTACTGTCCACCAAATTAAAACCACCTTGAATTGTCCTTCAACTGCTTGAGACGTCATTAAAAGCTATTTCCCCATCTGATTTCTGAGAAGGTCTTCAATGAGCAGAGAAGTGAAAGTCATTAAAAGTATTTGTCTTCAATGCCTGCAAAGTGTGTAAGAGATCATTATTCTTCTGAGTATCTCTCTCTCTCTTGTTCCCTTTTTTGGGTTTTCTTTTTTAAGTGTAGTGGAGGAAAGTGGGAGTCAAGAACGCACCATGCACAAATGGTCTTTTTGTATGGTTCGGGCATTGACTTCTGTTTGTTTGTTTATTTATTTCTTTTTGTCTAATTACAACTACAAGTTACTATCTTTCTTGGTTTAACTTATTTCATTGTTTGTTCAAGCTTGCAATCATTTCTTATTCGAGCATCGATTATATCAAAGAGTATGTACTCTTTCATTGCAAGTCTGCAATAATCAACATATTAATTTTCGAGTACTCCAAAACACTGTATAGTCATCAACCTCCCCATGGAGGAAATGAAAGAGGTTTACATTGGTGATGACAAAAACTCGTAAACCAGAATACGAATGTCTGTCATTACTCATTCCAAGAGTCTATGTTGATATGGGAGGACATGATGTCCATGTTGTAGTTTGTCTTCTTCTACAACATTGTATTTCTTCTCTCCTCGCTACAGGTATTTGAAACCGTGGCCTTGAAGACTACGTAGTTTGATTAAATAAAATATTAATAGCTGCGAACCAGAATTTGTTCCGGTTAACAGTGCAATACCGTACCGACGGAAAGTAAGAAAAATGGGCCGAGACCGAGATGACTATATTAGGCCCATATGCGAGGATTGAATATTCTGACGGTAAATTGAAGAATTGGATAAAAAGTGGCCGACACCGATTCAGATCGCCGGCGGATTTTCAGATCTCCTCCACCTTACATTCTTCGTGGAATGTAAATTTTACCTACAACTCTACGCCTTTGTTCGTTGACTTGGAAATCTGGTAGCTATAAGTCAAAGTCCCTTTCTCTATCTCTCATCTTCTCGCATATACTTTTTATGCTTGAAATTGTTTTGAACTAATAGACTCGACAATGGCGGACGCCACAGGATCGGGTACGTCAACCTTCAAATTTCCTCTCTTTCTCTATAAATATGAATATGAGTTTTCATGTGTATACATTTTGTTCGGAAGCTGGAACATGATTGTGAAATTGATTTTAGATTTTCGTGGGCAAACTAGAAACTCTAGGTCTTTAATTTCACGTAATTATGTGCAGAGATGAAATCAGGTTCGTTTATGTCGGAGAAATCCGCCAAGATCTTTGTCGCTGGACACAGGGGATTGGTTGGATCCGCCATAGTCCGCAAGCTCAAGGATCAGGGTTTCACAAATCTCGTCCTTCGAACCCATTCCGAGCTTGATCTCACTAGCCAGTCCGATGTTGAATCCTTTTTTGCTACAGAGAAACCAGTTTATGTCATCCTCGCTGCAGCTAAAGTCGGTGGTATTCATGCCAACAACACATACCCAGCTGATTTCATTGGTGTCAATCTCCAAATCCAGACCAATGTCATCCACTCTGCTTACAAAAATGGTGTGCAGAAACTCCTCTTCCTCGGTTCATCTTGCATCTACCCCAAATTCGCTCCTCAGCCAATTCCTGAATCCGCTCTTCTCACTGGTCCGCTCGAACCCACAAACGAATGGTACGCAATCGCCAAGATTGCAGGCATTAAGATGTGTCAAGCTTACCGGATTCAGCATCAATGGGATGCCATCTCCGGTATGCCCACGAATCTCTACGGTCCAAACGATAATTTCCACCCGGAGAATTCTCATGTGCTTCCTGCTCTGATGAGGAGGTTCCATGAAGCTAAAGCCAACAATGCGGATGAAGTTGTGGTTTGGGGAAGCGGAAGCCCATTGAGGGAGTTTTTACATGTTGATGATTTGGCTGATGCTTGCGTTTTCTTGATGGATAGATACAGCGGATTTGAGCATGTTAATGTAGGAAGTGGTGTTGAAGTGACAATCAAAGAATTGGCTGAGTTGGTGAAGGAAGTTGTTGGGTTTAAAGGAAAGCTAGTTTGGGATTGCACAAAACCAGACGGGACACCACGGAAACTGATGGATAACTCGAAGCTCGCATCTTTGGGATGGACACCGAAGATTTCTATCAAAGATGGTCTCTCCCAAACTTATGAATGGTATTTGGAGAATGTTGTGCAGAAGAAGCAGTAACAAAGCAAAAAAACGTTCAGATCATTGCCATAAACTCAACGCAATTCATTCTCTTTACAGGCGAATGTTTATGCGTTTGCGTTGTGGTTCTATACAGATCTCTATCTTCTTTTAATGTAATTTTGTATTCATGGATTTGATACCGTGCAAGTTAAGCAAACTTATTTTGTAATAAATATACCAATGTTGAGATTATCAATAATAGATTAAGCTCCTTTACTCAATTTTGGTCAACTACAAGTCGGTTCATTGATAAACAAACAGTTGCTCCAAGGAACGCGGTAATCGAATTGATAAATTTGTGGATTTTGAAATTATGGTTCGCTGTTAAACCAAAAGATTCTGGTTTGGTACGCTCTAACACGGGTGATTGATAATATTGACTAGCCCAGCTTATTTTGGGCCTATGGGCCATGGAAATGATAGGGCCATGATTATTATCGATTCTTGTTATACGATCCAACGGTAGAGAAGGAGACTTCTTTATGGAACATTTGATATCAACCGTTGGATTAATAGACGAGCTTGGCTCCGAATAGCACATATAGTTAAAGAGCAAAAACCCTCCTGCGCCGCCCGCGTCTCTCTTCTCTGTATTCTCTTTTTTATTTTTTTCATTTTCTTATCTCCTTACACTCTTCCAAGAAGGAAGAACCCTAATCTCAAGGTAAATCCATCACTGTCATGTTCCTTTCTATTCTGTAGCTTTTCGTTTTGGTTTTAAGGGGTTTCTTTCATTTCCAGATTTTCGGATCCGGCTCTATTTCAGATATCTTTTTTCTTGATTCATTTTGCTTCTTTGTGGATTTAGGATGAATTTTGTCGGTGTTTGCAATTTCGATGACGATTTTAACTAGTAGTCATGTTCTGAGTATGTTTTGTGGGATTGGGTACCTAACCGATTGAAAAAGTTGATATTTAGGTTAAAACTAAACAGTAACATTAGTTCGTCTTTAAACGCATCTGAGTTCAAATTTGTTGGCGCTTCAACCTTGGTTCTGATTTGTGACCTACTTCTAGTCACTTGATTCTTTACTGTGTTGCTACAGAAGATTTACTACTTTGTTCTCACTAATTTTTTTTGTGTCACAAGAAGGTTTTTGTGAATGTATTATTAGCAATTAATGAGTTCCGTTGAATCTTTTGGATGCGATTTGGGAATTGATGGATTCTTTTGCTAATAAATCATGCTTTATGCACAGATGAATCGGGAGAAGTTGATGAAGATGGCTAACACTGTCCGCACTGGCGGAAAGGGTACAGTCAGAAGGTATATTTTATTTTTGGTGCCATTTTTTGCATTCTTCAATCATTTGCATTTACTTTGATTTCTGTAATGTAAGACAATTTGATTTCACTGCAGAAAGAAGAAGGCTGTGCACAAGACCAATACAACTGATGACAAGAGGCTCCAAAGCACCCTCAAGAGAATTGGAGTTAACTCCATTCCAGCAATTGAAGAAGTTAACATCTTTAAGGATGATGTTGTTATTCAATTCATCAACCCTAAGGGTATAATTCTGATTTAGCCTTTTCTTCTTTTATATATACTCAGTGTTTTGTAAACCCTTTTTCATGTTATTGATCATTGTGTGTATTCTTTTGTATGTTACTACAGTTCAAGCTTCCATTGCTGCAAACACATGGGTCGTCAGCGGTTCTCCTCAGACCAAAAGTATGCATCTTATAATCTTTTCCTCTCTTTTGTCTTCTTGAAATTGCACCTTACCTGTTTAACTTAAAACTTGCTGCTTTTTTTTTTTTTGAAGAATTGCAAGATATCCTTCCTCAGATCCTCAGCCAACTGGGTATGTACCATGTAATTGTACACGTCTTAAATGCTCTTCCCCAAATCAAAGATCCTTAAATATGATTCTTTGATCTCTTTCAGGACCAGACAACATGGACAACCTGAAGAAGCTAGCAGAGCAGTTCCAGAAACAAACTCCTGGTGAAGGTAATGCCTCAGCAACCATACAAGAGGAGGATGATGACGATGTCCCAGAGCTAGTTGGAGAGACATTCGAAGGTGCTGCTGAAGAGAAAGTACCAGCTGCGTCTTCTTAGAGAGCGAGACCACATCAAAAAAACCGCACTTTGATTTTTACATATCTTTATAATATGTTTGTTCGCTCGATCCTTTTTGTAGTTTCCGACCAGATCCTTGTTTTCTATCTAATGACTTGAGGTTTTATCCAATTATTTGATGTCTTAAGCCCCCTTTGATTCTTTGACAGTGAATTAGGTTCTCTCGTCTTCTTCTTCTTCACTATGTGGTTTAGATTTGATGTTGACAAATTGTCTTGTTGCGTCAAACCATTCCACCTGTATTGTTTGAGTTTCTTCTCAAACTTTCCAGACAGTTCATCATTCTCTTTACAAATTCTCTCTCAGAGACATGTCTCTTCTTCGTCAAATCTCAATCTTTCTAAGTTTTTCGGTAAACTATGGCTTCTCTCTTTGTATCTACTCCCTCTTCATCTTCCTTAACTCTCAAATCCTCTCACAATGCGCGTCTTCATCGCTGTTACAGACCAATAGTTCCGAATTTTGTGAAAACTTGTGTGTATCAGACAAGGAGACGAAGAAATCCTTTGAGATGTTCAGTGGAAGATGATCGGATTCATGAATCTGCTAACGATGCTCCGTCTCCGGTGGCTATAGCTGAGGAGCAAAAGGAGAAGCATGCGTCACCTTCTCCGGGAACCAGTGAAGAGGAGGAGGAGAAGAAATCGAAGCAGCAAGAGATGGATTGGAAAACAGACGAGGAGTTCAAGAAGTTTATGGGGAATCCATCTATCGAAGCTGCGATCAAGCTTGAGAAGACGAGAACTGATCGTAAGCTCAAAGAGCTCAACAGAGAGAGCAACAATGAGAATCCGATCATCGGAATATTCAATAGCTTGGCTCGTGATAGTTTGAAAAGAGAGAAAGAAAGGCTTGAGAAAGCAGAAGAGTCTTTCAAGGCTCTTGATCTCAACAAGGTATATTAATCATTTCTCTTACTCCATGATGATTCTTCTGTGTTTGGTTTGATTGCATCGTTCTTAAAAGTGGTTTTGATGATGGACAGTTAAAGAGCTGTTTTGGGTTCGATACGTTTTTCGCCACGGACGTTCGTCGGTTTGGAGATGGAGGAATCTTCATTGGGAATCTGAGAAAGCCCATTGATGAAGTCACACCTAAGCTTGAAGCAAAGCTATCTGAAGCAGCTGGGCGTGATGTGGTTGTGTGGTTTATGGAAGAAAGGTCCAATGAGATCACAAAACAGGTAGAATAAGGCCTTCAAAATTCTCTAACTTTGATGTTCTTGATTTCAAGATAAGGCTAAAAATATTGGATTGTTTGTTCTTTGTGCTTGTAAAGGTGTGTATGGTGCAACCCAAGGCGGAAATCGATCTACAATTTGAATCAACTAGATTAAGCACTCCTTGGGGATATATTAGTGCAATCTCTTTATGTGTTGCAACCTTTGGAACCATAGCTCTTATGAGTGGTTTCTTCCTTAAACCAGATGCCACTTTTGATGACTACATTGCTAACGTAGTTCCCCTTTTCGGCGGATTCCTTTCCATTTTAGGCGTCTCAGAGGTAAAGAGAAGCAAATCAAGAGCTAGTTCCAAATTGCTGTGTTGTATGCGTGTGATTGAACCTTTTAATTGTTTGTTTCAGGTAGCAACCAGAGTAACCGCCGCGCGACACGGTGTTAAACTAAGCCCGTCATTTCTGGTGCCATCGAATTGGACTGGTTGCTTAGGAGTTATGAACAATTACGAGTCATTGCTTCCTAATAAAAAGGCGTTATTTGATATCCCAGTGGCGCGTACTGCTAGTGCATACCTGACTTCGCTTCTGCTTGCAGCTGCTGCTTTTATATCTGATGGAAGTTTCAATGGAGGAGACAATGCTCTGTAAGGATTCATTGATTGAATTTCTTTTTTTGTTACTGTTTCTATGCACTTTTGTGTCTCTGATTGCTTTTTCAACATTCTATGCAGGTACATAAGACCACAGTTCTTCGATAATAACCCGTTGCTTTCGTTTGTCCAATTCGTTGTTGGTCCTTATGCTGATGATCTCGGTAATGTATTGCCTAATGCGGTTGAAGGAGTTGGAGTTCCTGTTGATCCACTCGCTTTTGCTGGTCTTTTGGGTAAGTTTCATACCTTTTCCTTAGCTTCTTTTGTTAGTTTCGTATGTTATCTAAACTGCAATCTACTCTTTTCAGGAATGGTAGTTACTTCATTGAACTTGTTACCATGTGGAAGACTCGAAGGAGGTCGAATTGCCCAAGCTATGTTTGGAAGAAGCACAGCTGCAATTCTATCATTTACCACATCACTCCTTCTCGGTATTGGAGGTCTCAGCGGAAGCGTCTTGTGTTTGGCTTGGGGGCTTTTCGCAACCTTCTTCCGCGGTGGTGAAGAAACACCCGCAAAAGATGAAATTAGCCCTCTAGGTGACGATAGATTTGCTTGGGGTTTAGTTCTTGGACTCGTTTGCTTCCTCACTCTCTTCCCTAATAGTGGAGGTACTTTCTCCACTTCATTCTTCAATGGACCTTTCTTCCGTGGTGATGATTTCTAAAGATGTAGATTGAGTTGGAGAAACAAGCATTGTAAAGACTTCTTATTTAGTAATGGTGTTACAGAAGCATTGTAAAGACTTCTTATTTAGTAATGGTGTTACAGAAGCATTGTAAATTTTTGTGGAATTTGTTGTATGTATTACTTATGCTTTTTTGAACATAACCTTTAATGGAACATCACTTAAAGCAAGTCTTCTCGTTCCATCTTGCACAAACACTCCAACGTCTCTACAGATGACTTTGCAGAAATTGCAGACAGTAGGACAAAACCTGATCTTGTAATCATTTTCGAATTTGTCGATCTTGAACCAGTTAGCAACAGTTTTCTGACCGGGATTCCCTTCAACGCCACAAGTTGAAATGAACCATTGACTCGTGGTCTCGTCGAAATTGGCTAATTCCCAGATCGAAGTTGGAGAGAATTTGATGTTTACATCAGTTGAGACAGGGATGATTCTTGATTTGTCATATGGTGAGAGTTTTAACTTTAGGCCTTGAGAGACTTCAAATTGGTCTTGGATCACACTTCTCGGACATGTTTTGTTCTCGGGTTTGGACATGGTTAGTCCGCCGCCGCGGCCGCGAACTACAGGCAAGATGTAGTAGTAGAAGCCTGTTTGGAGAGGTTTTCCATTGATGTCCTTAACTGCTTCGACGGCGGCTTCGGTGGTGGATCCACGGTGGCTGGTGAAGACGGCGAAGAGGAGGGGAATGTAGAGGAGTAAAGACATTGTAGGAAGGTTTCTTGTTATGGAAACTTTCTAGTATGAACTGAAAAGAGATGGGATCAGACTTTGTATTTATAAGCCGCAAGTGTAGTTTATATTAGTCAAAGTAAAATAATGCGGTGTATTAGTTTGTGGTGGAGCATTTACTAATTTCGTTGACGTGAGAGATATGTTGAAAGTCAAAGCTTCACGACGTCATACCTGACGAAATCGCTTTCATTGACTAGTAGAAAACTGGATATATACTGTCAAGTGTCAAGATGTAAATTAGATAAGGTTGTGTAAGACCGACAAAACAAGTACAGTAAAATNGAAGAGAAAGAAGCAGTGTTTTGAGACCCGGACCGGACCGCCCGGTCGGCCCGGTTCAACCGCGACCCAGACGTTCTTCCGGTTCGGGTTTAGTGCTAAAATCCGGTAATCATAAAACCGGGAAAACCCGGAAAAATCCGCCAACCACCCGCAACCCGGCGACCCGGTGAACCGGTTCAACCATCGGGTAATGGTTCAATATTT
>OVBW01000082.1:0-53301 GCA_900406355.1 Erysimum pusillum | reverse complement strand
TCTAATATAAAACTTATGATAACCTATCCAATAATTTTTTTTTATATTTATTATTAGAAAACAAATTTTTGTTTTAGTTATGTTTTGACCTAAAAAGAAAAACTTGAATATAAGGGAATTTTATTTTTTTACAAATATAGAAACGCAATTTCAAAGAAAATAAAATAAATTATTCCAATTTAGTTCTTCACAAATTAAACTCTTTTAGAAAGAAATATTCAGATTTGATTAGTCAGCATAGAAAAAACTAAAGAAAATATTTCATAGAAGAAATTTTTAAAAATATGTTTTTTTATTTAAAATTACCTTTATTTTTAAAATATTTTTTTCCTTTTATTTGTAATTTTTTTTTGTCAACATATTATGAAAAAGGGGAAAAAGTAATTGTGGGAGAGAAATATTGACTGATTACGACGTCAGCGTTATGCCGACTCATCACCGTCGGTTCGAATCAGTTGAACCAATCTTTTGCTTTACAAAGCCAATAATAGATCGCCGCTGCTTCCATTATTCCCGGCGAGTTTCTTCTTCTCTAACTGACAGCCAGCGAATTATCCGGCGGAGATGGTGAGTCCGACGAGAGACTCCATCCAGTCTTATATGAGCATCACTGGCGCGTCTGAGTCACTCGCGATTCAGAGACTTGAGGTTCGTTTGTTTCTTTCTTCGTCAATACTTTTTTACTCTCTCTCTCTCCGGTTCTTCGAGAGGACATTACTGGCAATTTCGTGGTGCAATGCCTTCACCCAAAGATTGATTTTGTTGTCGGCCAATTGACGTAAAGAACCTTTGAGAAGATATCAAAAAAGTTGTGCGATCACAATGTGTAAAAATGCTGGTGATTAATTTCAAATGTAATGGAGAATTGGGAGAGTTAGGGTTTTAGGTAGAGTGACTTCTGTTTGTCTATCAGTGTAGATCTACGAATCTTTGCGTTCTTGCACACTCCCACAAGTTGCTGAATTTCTGTAAAATTTGACCAGGAAAATGGCAATAATCTCCCTGAAGCCATCAATGCCCACTTTAGAGATGTGGAAAGAAGCATGTATGTTTCTCTGTTTTTTTTTCCTAGTCTTTTGAGTTTCTCTTCTTTGATTTTGTTATTAAAGGTGTAAGCTCTTTCTCTTTTCGCTTGTCCTTCCAGTTATGATGACTCAAGCTTAGACAGTCGTCCAGACTACAATGTTGTGGAAGATAACAATCACGTTCGTGGTAGCGAGCCTAGGCCGCCAGTCCCAGGCGCACTTCCATCTATCCTCTCGGCTGCTCGGTCTTTTAGACCGTCTTTGCTTCTAGATCCGAATTACAGACGAAATCTCTTTAGGCAGCTCAGTGGCTCTGCTCGTTCTGGAAGTCCTTCCCCATCATCTCACACAGGAGAAGTCACAGGGTTCCCTGCTCACTCTACCTGGGGAAATGATCAGATTCGTCCTCCTGGACTTGGAGAGGTTGGAGATGGTTATGCTAGACATTCACCAAGCTATGGATCCCAGGTCCATGGTGGGGCACATAGGGATGCTGAATCACCCGTCTATAGCAACGATGCAGAAGAAGAAATGATCAGACATGCCATTGAGGCTTCCAAGAAGGATTTTCAAGAGGGTCGTCACAACACAAGATATAGTTTGGACAATGTAAAGTATTCTAGCTTCACCCTGCCTAGCTCCTATTTTGCATGAGNCAATTTTTTTTTTTTTTTTTTTTTTTTTTTGTATTTGATGCAGGATCCATCTAGCGTTTTATCTCCAAGAGAGGTTACTAACCGGGAAGACGAGGAAATTGCCCGTGCAATTTCGATGTCCTTAGAGGTAGGTATTGATAGATATTTCATCTGCTATGTACCTGCCGATGTAGGTGATGTCTCACCTTAGCATAAATGGCTTTCAGCTGGAAGAACAAGAGAGTGCGTTGCGAGACCAACTAGCTGAATATATGCCTCAGTTTGTGGAGCATCAAGACCCATGTCAATCTAATACAAATGAAAGTAGCAGTTATAAGGTGTCATATTAAATTTCTATTCTCCTCTAATAAGCCTCAATCTTCCAGCCTTCTGGCTCACATGCTATAAAATAACATATAAGCATGCTTGTTGGTATAGTTTGGGATGCTTCCCTTTACAGCTTTTACCAATATATATGGCGGACATCCATGTTATATACTAAGAAGTTAACCACACTTTTATTAGTTTTGCCTTGATTTAATGTGTTGACTTTCTTTAAGATATCTTGCTAACTAAAACCTTTCTACTTAAAGCCTGGGAGCTCTTCAGTGCAAGACACGCGTGAAGACAGGAAACAAAAGCAGCCAATTGGTACAAGCTCTCAGCACAGACATGATCTCCAGAATGATCAAGCTTCTTATCCTGAAGAGGTAATTATTCAAAGCAGTTTGATATTTTTTAAATTAACATCGTCTTTGTGACTAGCTTCTAGTTTATCATGTGTTCTTCTTTCTTACCCTGTTTTCACCTCTTGTTTCTCGACTGCTACTAGTGGGGTGGCATTCCGTCAAAAGAGCTACAGGAAGCAATAATGCTGGAAAAGGCACTCTTTAGTGGAGTAGCTAAAGAAAGTGCCTCACATAATATTCAGCCTGGAAATCTCATAGAGTCGCAATCTCCCGATAAGAGGACCGTTGGAGAGGTACTGGTTTTCTTGTAGGGAATTTATTAGTTAGAACGTGAAAGTTGACTTCATCATAATTTAGGCTGTGAACACCTCTCTGCCATAAATCCATAAGTAGAATTTAGAGTGAACCTGTAGATTTTCAACCATCCACGAATTCTATTTGCTCAGTCAATATATGATCATAGTGAATCTTAAAGCAAAATGGTTGTGAAATGTGGTTAACATTGATTCCGAGACTTGAAAACCAATCTCTTAGGTATCGTTCAAAGTTATTGTGGGTTGTAATGCCTTTTACAGTGGAAGCTGATATTCCTTTGGTTCGTCGACTCAATTTTATTATTTAATTCTCATTTTCACTGTTTTGTGTACCTCACTTGTGGCAGGAACCTGAGAGATCTTCCACTACGAAGAAGGCAGCACTTCCCATTGAGCCATCAGTCGAAAATGAAGATGCCATCACTCTACTGGTTAGAATGCCAGATAGCAGCCGTCATGGTCGTCGCTTTCTCAAGTCAGACAAGCTTAAGGTGAAGTTCGTGAGTCTCAGGTGATTAGTGTGGCGAACATTTTTCGTATCCAAGCATCCCTAACAGTTATTTGTTGAATTGCAGTACCTTTTTGACTTCATAGATGCTGCTGGATTAGTCAAACCTGGTACATATAGAGTGGTAAGCACTGTGATGTGCCATAGATATTCTTCTGCATTATTTTACTGCAACTTCTAAGGATTTGAGTTTTGCCATCCCCTGCATATTGGTTCATATATCACAAGCTTAATTCGGGTGTGAATGTTGTTGGTAAACAGGTTAGATCATATCCTCGGCGTGCTTTCAGCCTTCAAGACGGTGCCTTAACTTTTGAGGAACTCAGTCTCACCAACAAGCAAGAAGCGTTGTTTCTTGAACTACTGGTGTAGCAATGTAACGTGTAATGATGATTGCAGAAACTAGTTGAGTTCTATGTACTGTATGTAAGTCTGAAAGGGGTTTCATAGCTAACAGATCTAATGCATGGTCACGTACTCCCTTGTAAACTCTCTCGTACATTTTGCTCATAATGAATCTTCCTTTTGAAACAATTGATCGGGTGTTTCTTCATTCCCCACCAAAGTCTTTTAGTGTGTACAAAATATTTGAAGAAAAATGAATGGAGCTACAAGTTTTAAGAATTATTCCCATCTAGATCGACGATCTGATGGCTGATCAAGCGCAGGTGCGGTCCAGTACTCCTTCAGAAGAAACAGAATCTTCTCCCTTTCAAGAGGTCCGTTCTCATGATCTACTATTCTCCCTTCCCATTGCATTGCATCTGTTATCTTCTTCACTTTGGTTAACACGTCAATGTCGTCTCTGATGATCACGGTTCCCTTTGGTCTTAGAATCCTGTCCATTTCTAACAAGATATCTTCCATGTCACATCTGTCTTTGTACAAACTAAACACTGAATCGGCATGAACGAAATCATACGTTCTTGGGTAAGTTGACATTGCTTCACACCTGTTTAAGAGTAATAGAAATCATAGATCAATGAAAACTTCCAGAAAAAAGCTTTATTTTGGTTGGGTCATTAGGAATAGGAACCGTACCAGTTTTGATATGTTCCGATTAACCCTCGCTCATAGATAACTCCAAGGGTGTTGACACTGACCTCCACAGGGACAACGTTCATGACCCAGACAGGATCATCGACTAAGGCCGAGGCAAAACCCCCAAGATGAGCGTTCATGTCAAGTAAGTTTCTGAATCTTCCTGTCTTCGCTAGCTTCTGGTCAAAGCGCTTGTAGTAAGACACTCTTCTCTGCCATGTCTCTGTGTTGCTGGCAAAGTCATCCTCTGTGATCCCTTCCAAGCTTCCACTTTTGATCCTTGGAGGAACAGCATTCAGTCTCTCAGGCCATCTTGCCAACTTCCCACCCGCTACTTCTTTGATCTCAGATCCTGTTACTTCCGGCAACGGTGTCAAACAGGTTTCAAGCTTAGTGTACCTGAAAACGCAAAACAGAACAAACCATGATCTAGTCAAATACAAATCTTCGTTTCTAGTGAGACCATCTCTTGTCTAAGTAATCAAATACCAGGCCTGGTCGGGTAGTGTCCGGTGGCAGAAGGGAGGGCGTCTTAGAGCTATCCGATTGCGCTTACAGTGAATATGGTTGGTGGGTTTCTGCCATACTGCAAGATCATCTCTCTGCACCAATTTCTTCCAACACAAGCTCCTCGCGACCCTCTCGATCTGAGACTGCTCTGAGTTGAGATCGTCTCTGGTTCTCTCCCAACCCTTCCAATGTTTCTGCCAGTTAATCGGCGGTCCCGACAAAATCCAATACCCACCTGGTCTCAGTACTCTATCCACCTCTATCAGATACGTCCCGTCTGTTCACACCAAACAGTCAAAATACACACTTCGCGACTGCCAAAAAAAATGAGAATGTGACTAAGAGGGTGAGTGTAAAGTTACTGTATTGGCCCCAAGGGATGAGACATCGAGAGCAATGAGCGATGTCGAAGGCTCTGGCCGGGAATGGGAGCCTAATGGATGCTAAGACTCCGATGATCGCAGGGACTCCTCTCTCAAGTGCGAACTGAACCTGAGCTTCGTGTGTGTCTCTTGGTGCAAACGACATCGTTACTATGTTCCTCGACATTAGATACGCCCCAAAGCTCGCTACCTATTATCATCATTAGTTTAGACGGTCCACAAATTAAATCACATAACCTATGATCTCGTAAACGCTTGAATTAAATTTGACCCATTTACATCTATCAAGACAAAAACAGTTTAAAAATCTTTTGACCACTTTTACTTCCATTTGAAGATTGAAACTATCGATGCTAAGAAATCCACATTTTCTATCTAATGACTCTCTGGCCAGCATTTACTTAGCTATATTACAATTTAATTACTTGTTGGGATTAAAAGGTAATAAAGTATTACAGCCTAATTTTTTAAAAAATAGAACGTTATTATTCGTTGCCTTTTAGAGAAACAGAAAATTAGGAAAACATAGAAAATTGTTTCTAGTTTTGATCCTATTGATTTTTATCTACTTGTGTGACTTCAATGCTCTTAATTCCATAACAAGACAAATCCTATCTATCCTTCTCACTCTGCTGTGTCAGAATATTCTTCTAGTCATAATTTACACCACTTATTTTGTGACCAAAATTCTTACCTGTTCAATTTTTAAATATCAATTTAACAAATAACTTCATAAATGCATTCGCAATTGGAAATTCATTTCTATAATTTGACCTAAATCAACAAATAAGTGCGTAATACAAGTCTTCGCATTAATCTATGAACAAAGGGAACATCAATAGATGATTTCAATGTGTAATTGCACAATCATCAACTAGTTTGACATGTATCTACACGCTATCATACAACTTATGACTAGTTCCACTAAATCCACTCCATAACCCAAAACAAATGGCCATATAAAATTACAAAAATAAATATATGAGGCATAAATTTCAAAACAATCAGAAAATTTTCAAAATGTGTGACATCACAAGCATGGGATGAACATGGTAACATGAACGAGAGCCAAAAAAAAAACAGAGACATCGCATGAACTGTACAAAGAAACAAAATCAAGAAGACAATAAGAAAAAAACAGCAAGTAATCTTAACTTACCCCACATCCAGTGTCAATGGCTGTCCGAATTGATCCATCTTTGAGATTTATCAACCGTCCGATCTCGTCGATGTAAGCATCAGCTCCACGTGGAAACATCGTGCCACCACCAGGAAATAAAAACCTATCGTCCTCATACCTTACCCAGTTCTGATTCTTCTTCTCCACCGTTAGTTCCGTGTGCGGCACGTTAGCAAACCACGCCACATCGCGGCTCTGCGGCCACCGGAAAGGAACAATATAACCGTACGGCGCAGGAATCCGGCACCGGAGTTTCTCGTGTTTTTTGGGACAGTGTCTCTCTCTGTAGATAAGCCTCTCTCTTGGGAAAGTCAAAGACCGATTCACGAACTCGCACGGCGTGTACTCAGAGAATTCGACGCCGCACGACGGGATTTGAATCACACGCTCCACCGTCGCCGTCGGAGGAGGATCAGGGGGTGTGTGACGGGCAGCGAAGTTGAGAACTGGTACTGCTGTTTGATGAGGAAACGTACACGACGGCACAGAGGCAAGCGCGTGGTTTGAAAGGGAAGAGCGTGTGATTGCTCCGCCGGAACGTTGCCATACTCCGACGAGATAAGAGGCGGCGCAGAGGATTGTGATTAGAATCACGCGGTATAGATTCGTATGTTTTGCTCTGGGTGATAACTTTGATAGCTTTGACGGCCACCGATAGTTGGCCATGACTCGCCGGTGAATAGAAAACGAAACTTTCACGGAATTTCACAATATCACTTTTTATTTTATTTGGTTTTCCTTTTTTTCTATTTTCTTGGTTGCATGTGTAAGTAAGATGAATGCTTTTATTTATACAGTCAGTGGAATATATGAGGGGACGATACGAGATTACGACTGAGCTTTTCCATATCGCCCCACCTACATAGATATTAACTATTTATTTTATCGAAAATAAATGCTAATTTTCTGTATATCGATCTATTAATTTCATGAGATAGGAAAAAAATCTCAAAACATTTACATTGAAAAACTGATTAAATCTTTCAGAATAAAGAATACTATATTGAAGGTAGCTTTAATTGGACCTTAGCTTGTGATTTCAATTTTGGATTAAGGGTTTAGATTTTTGGATTATTTTATTAAATTTTTAAACATAAGACTTTTTTTGTAGTTTTCTTATAAATTTAAACTGTTTTATAAATTCCCATTTCATTCACATATAGTTATAATCGCTAAAATTAAATCATTTCCATCATACAATCGAAAATCTGCTTTGACAATGGTCTTCGCTTTTTCTTTGTTGTTGACACTGCTTTAATTTGAAAAGTATTCCTAATAAGTTAATTTCTTGTATATATGAAGTTGACAAAAAAAAAGAAGTTAATTTCTTGTATTAAATAAAAAGATCTACAAAATTGGTTTTAATAACTGGAGTGCAGATACATTACGCTTAGTCACATTTAATTGTCTTACACACGCGTATGACTACAGTTGATTAATATTCATCTTTACCATTTAAAGAGATACGCTTTAAATTGAAAACGTTTTGTTTTTTACGCGAAAACAAAATTACAGTATCTTTTTTTTTGTTAAAGGAAAACTAAATTAGTTTTCAAACTAGTGATTTATATTTTGTTTAGCCGACTATCCAAGCGACGCTCCGGAAGCGCATAGCACGTGAATGGCTTCGATGGAATTTATTACAACGTTGTACAATGGAATGTGGATTACTGTCGTGAGAGTGTGTTATTTTGCTCTTCAAAAATTGAAATTCAATTTTCCAAAAACCGAAAGATATTGCAGCTGCTATGGCATATGGCTATCCTAATATGTCAAAAATTTGAGAGACGCGTAAATGAATTATTTATGTTTTTATGTTCGAAAAGCTATCTTCCATCTAGAGGAAAAAAAAATACCCCTTTTTTCACGAATTAAAAGAAAACGAAATCCATCATATATGACCAGAGGAATATTCATTGAAATATTGAGAAAAAGGTTGTGTTTTTTGTGTGAAACTAAGGGGAAAAAAGTTTGAAAATTTTCTTTCTTCCTTACATGAGAAAAAAAAAAAAGCCACAAAAGAGAGATAAAAAGTAAAAACTAGACCACTTGTGTTGTGTGGATCACTGTGGACTATGAAACGTGAACCCTCGTAGAGTCGTAGTCGTAGTGGCTAAGCTAAGGCATGCAGTTCCCAATCCTCGGGGCATCGAAAGTATATTCTTATTTATATTAGACCTTAATAAAGTATACAATTCTTTTCAAGATTTTCTTGAATGAAGAAACTATAGGATGGCTGAATTTGACTACTGTATAAAATATAACAAAATTGTAAACTTATATTACACTGGAATTAATAATAATAATAATTTAGTACATAACTACCAAAAAGGAATATATTTGACCGGCTTGGTTTAAAATGATTGGCAGATTGATTTTGATCCCCTATATTAAATAATTATTGAATTCAGTGAATTGTCATATTGTTTCGATGTCACTTTCATGGGGTCCAACTTTGGCCCACTTTCCTCAACTGGCTGAAGGCACTGTCTTTGACTCTTTGGACAGTATCGAGCGTTCCCTGAAACTTATTGCAGCTCAAGCTATTGTCTTTGTTTTACGACGTGAAAAGAACGTCAGACTATTCGCCAACAGGCATACTCCAGTCGAAGGTGGTCACACTGTTGTGGACCGTGAAAGGACGATCATCCACTAATATAATCACGTGGGCTCTCCCATTTATAGGCCCAAAATGCATTTAAGGCCCAAATCCAATAGCTACAAAAAAACTACGTATAATCCAACGACGAGAAAAACATTCCATTAAATAGTCTTTAATCAATTTTATTGTATTGAAAGAGCCCACCAGTGCCGTAGTCAGTAGTCACCGTGCTTCGCCAGACACCAGACGCTTACTAAAGCACTGAGAAAACAAATGGGTTTGATCAATTCACACTCACACATCGGATTGCAAAATAGTAATATTTAATAATCGCCGACAGATTCTTCAGATCTCCAAAATTGAATCTTATATTATATAAAACCCCAAAGATTTGCATCTGATCTGGTGTCGAAGACGAATACTGGAGTGGTTGAAGCTAAGCTATGGGGCACCTGAATCTACCTGCGTCGAAGCGTAATCCTCGTCAATGGCGTCTCCTCGACATCGTAACCGCCGCTTTCTTTGGTATCGTACTTCTCTTCTTCGTCCTTTTATTTACTCCTCTTGGCGATTCCATGGCTGCGTCTGGTCGCCAAACGCTGCTTCTCTCCACGGCGTCAGATCCGAGGCAACGCCAGCGATTGGTCACTTTGGTTGAAGCTGGTCAGCATTTGCAGCCCATCGAGTATTGTCCCGCGGAAGCTGTTGCTCACATGCCTTGTGAGGATCCGAGGAGGAATAGTCAGCTTAGTAGAGAGATGAATTTCTATCGGGAGAGACATTGTCCCTTGCCCGAGGAGACTCCTCTCTGCTTGATTCCCCCGCCTGCTGGTTATAAAATTCCTGTTCCTTGGCCTGAGAGCCTCCACAAGGTCATTTTTCTTATTGGATTCATGCTTCAACAAACTTTGGTTTTCTAGATTATATTTCAGGATCATTCATTGCATACGATTGAACTTAGATTCGAATTAGTAGTCTTAGTTACGGGCCCTGTTATTGGAATCGTTATGAGCTAGTTCGATTTCTTTGGTGATGTCTGGTTTTTGCATGGTTAGAAACATGTATCTTCAGGTTTACTAGAATGTTAAAGCTGGGCGTTTAAATTTGCAGATCTGGCATGCAAACATGCCTTATAACAAAATTGCTGACCGGAAAGGTCACCAAGGATGGATGAAAAGGGAGGGAGAATACTTCACTTTCCCGGGCGGTGGCACCATGTTTCCTGGCGGAGCTGGCCAATACATTGAAAAACTTGCACAGTATATTCCGCTTAACGGTGGAACTCTAAGAACTGCCCTTGACATGGGATGCGGGGTAAGAATCATCATAGTCTTTTTATTCATGTTCTGCTCCGTGTAACATTGTTACAATTATATTGTAAACCTTTGCAGGTAGCAAGTTTCGGAGGCACTCTACTTTCTCAAGGCATTCTAGCCCTCTCATTTGCTCCACGAGATTCACATAAATCACAAATTCAGTTCGCCTTGGAAAGAGGAGTGCCTGCATTTGTTGCCATGCTTGGCACTCGTAGACTCCCCTTTCCTGCATTCTCCTTTGACCTGATGCATTGTTCCCGATGCTTGATTCCTTTTACGGCGTACAGTGAGTCCCTTGGGTTATACAACTCTTCATATGTCTTTTGGGTTGCCATTTGCAGCAGCAATTATTCTTATCGTGCTTGGTGATTTGTCTGCAGATGCAACTTACTTCATCGAAGTAGATAGGTTACTTCGCCCTGGAGGATATCTTGTCATCTCTGGCCCACCTGTACAATGGCCTAAACAAGACAAAGAATGGGCTGATCTTCAGGCAGTGGCTAGAGCTTTGTGCTATGAGCTAATTGCGGTTGATGGAAACACTGTCATCTGGAAGAAGCCTGTTGGAGATTCATGTCTACCCAGCCAGAATGAGTTTGGGCTTGAGTTGTGTGATGAGTCTGTTCCGCCAAGTGATGCATGGTGAGATTTTTTTTGTTGTATGATTTTGTGGTCGTGACTTTTGAACTGTATTGAAACCATGTAAAGACAAAATTGAAGTCTTTGTTTCCTCTCCTTGTTTCAGGTATTATAAATTGAAGAAGTGTGTTACCAGATCATCATCCGTCAAAGGAGAATATGCTTTGGGAACTATTTCCAAGTGGCCGGAAAGGCTTACTAAAGTTCCTTCTAGGGCCATTGTCATGAAAAACGGGATGGATGTCTTTGAAGCAGATGCAAGGCGGTGGGCAAGACGAGTTGCTTATTACAGGGATTCTCTGAACTTGGAGCTGAAATCTCCAGCTGTCCGCAATGTCATGGACATGAACGCATTCTTCGGAGGCTTTGCCGCAGCCCTTGCATCTGATCCTGTGTGGGTTATGAATGTCATTCCAGCTCGGAAGCCATTAACTCTTGATGTGATTTATGACAGAGGTCTCATCGGTGTTTACCATGATTGGTTAGTCACTTTTCTAGTTTAAATATATGATCATAGCATAGACTTAGATATGTTATCTTTCTTGTTCTGTATCTTAGCCTCTGCCAGCATGATGATCGAAAAACTTTTCTATTGGTTCTTGCAGGTGTGAACCTTTTTCAACATATCCCCGTACGTATGATTTTATCCATGTATCAGGAATTGAATCACTGATAAAACGACAAGACTCAAGCAAATCAAGGTAAACTAATTCTCGATTGCTAACACAGGTCCCTGTCTTAACAACTTAACCTAAACTGAATTGTCTGATATGTATACAGGTGTAGCCTGGTAGATCTAATGGTAGAGATGGATAGAATATTGCGTCCAGAAGGAAAGGTTGTGATCCGAGACTCTCCTGAGGTGCTAGACAAGGTCGCACGAATGGCTCATGCTGTAAGATGGTCTTCTACCATACACGAGAAAGAACCTGAATCCCATGGAAGAGAGAAGATCCTTATTGCAACCAAATCTCTCTGGAAAGTGCCATCAAACTCGCACTAAAGACACGAAAAAGAAAGAAGAAGGAAGAGAAGCTCTTCTCAATCTTGTAGGTACTGTCACTTTCTCTCCAGCTCCCATCTGTCTGTCCCAAAGACACCAACCAGATGATATACTTTTTGATGTTCGTGACATTGCTTCTAAATGTATTACAATCGTATAATATCTTGATAACGTTAATTCTTGGTCACACGTGGTTGTGTCAGTGAGTTATGTGCGGGGTCTACTTTATAGAAGCAACTTGTGACCTACATGAGTAAAGTATGCATGTGACTCTGCGTATAGTTTTTGTACTGAAGACCATGTATTAGGTACACGTCCTGGATACGTAATTTATGTATTGAAAACCCCAACTTACTGACAATTCCTATGATTCAATGTTGTAGTAAAAAAAATTGTTCTAGTTTTATTGATTTTGGGTGAGAAACGGACACAAAAGAAGAGTTCTCTCTTTTTCAGTACTTTGACATCAGGTGGGGAGACATTTTGGTAAAATACTGAGAGAGAAAGAAGGCTCCAATTGGATTGGAAAAAAGTTGAGGACATTAATGCAACAAAGGTTTGGTCGTCATCTTTTGAACCATATTTGGGGTCTCAATAAATGGTCGTATGCAATAACGTCCAAGACAATCTGATCGTTTTTTATCTGTTTGAACGTTACATCATCGACACACTAGAGGATTCAATTAGACGTGACCCTTGATGGAATTGTCTTGTAGAAAAGTCTAGTCTTTGCTATGTTTCTAAAAGGTCTTTGATTTGTTTCGATGTTCAATAATGTTATATAACGGTAAATTCGTTGATATTTTAGAAGCGCTACAGTTAATTCTCTTGTTATCGTTTTCAAATTTTATTTCGAGGTTGATTGAAATATCCACTTGAACATAGTCGGCAGTCTCGTCTTTTTAATGTAAACATTCCCATAAAACTTCGAAGTTTTGAATCTTTTTATGTCTCTAATAAACACTGATGCAATTCTGCTAATTGAAGTTGAATGGTGTATGGTAATTACCAAATTCAACCCAACAATGAAAATGACGTTGTTCTTTATATAATCAAACAGGGGAATGAATATTCATTCCTCTTTACTTTCAACCTTTTTATTCACCAAACCAATTGCTTCATGACTAGTATGTCACACCAATAAGAGAAGCCGGTGGTCTTTTTTTTTTTTTTGTGACAATTCTTTTGCGTAAATTAGTTAACGCTATCATACTTTTTGTTTTTCTTTTGAAGGAATAAATTGAATGGAAAATGGAAGAAAAAAGTCTACCTGAAATGATAATAGGAAAAGTTGTGTATTGTACTGAGCACTTGCTGGTCGGTTATTCTGTGGAACCGACATTCCCATGTGCCCCAAACCGAACCAAACCAATATGATCCACTACTTCCCTTCATTTTCCATGATTTTGTTATTGTTTTTTTGTGCGCTGATCCATATTTTCGGTTTGATTAATTCTGACTTTCTTAACACTAAACGCTCAATATCATCATCAATACTAATCTCTTTTTTTTTTTTTTTTGTGTATGTGTTAATGGAACTTGGTTTTTGTAGATACATATAACAATATATAGATTTGGTTGAGATCTAAATTAAGATCCGCAATAAAATTTATCACTCAAATATTTACATTTTCTGCTGTTTGAATGCTTTTTTGATGTCGCGTAATTAAAAGTCATATGCGGACATCGCTTTGTCAAAACTATCTACGGAAGAGAGAACATTTTGTTTTGGGTCCATCTTGTAGCAAAATCTTCAATTAAGCTGCGTTCCGAAGAGTTCCAATCTAGTTTATAAAGCGCATCAGGCTTTCATGACTTGAACCTCAGAGACTCTTCGGAAGAACAAACCCATTTTTTGTCTTTTTGGAAAACAATCACGACCCTCATCCAACAGTCGGGAAACAACCGTCAAGTGTACCGAGTGAGGCTGAGCTATCAGATTTTTTTTGATAGTCATCACTTTGCAGTATTCAATAATGTTTTCTAAAATTGGTCTAAATACCTTAAACGCTATATGTGCAGACTACATGGAAGTACATTTAATCAGTGCCAAGTTTTCTCAATGATCAATCTAATAATTGTACTTATTAAATTTTCCAAATCATACCACTTTTTAGGGCATACAATTTTGCTCAATAATGGAGCTTAAGAAAGACTAATTATGGAATGTCTTTTGGTTGACACAAGCTCGCTTCTACATGTCGTTACTTTAAAAATTGTAGATTCTTTTACAACTTAAAGATTCTATAGCCTATTTGATTATAATCTAGGAGTGTAGTATAACATATCAAATTATAAAATAAAAAGTGCATGTCAATAATTGAAAAGTTGCTAGAGAAAAGTCTTTGAGATATACTGGTTCAGTTTGATTTCTTAAAAGTAAAAAAAGTGTTCTATATGTTTTTGGCGAGTAAGAAAAGACCCGCAAGTACAGAAAGAAAGCGCGTGGGATAAGACAATGTTATAAAAAGAGAGAAAAAGTCAACCGACTTGTTCTGGTAAAGAGTCTCGTGCATTCGTAAGGTTTCAAAGAGTCCACATATCTCATCCTCTTAACGTTTTTCTCACCTTTGTACTTCCTTTTTCCCACTTATTTATTTCCATTTATAAATTATTTTCCAATCACATAGTTTCATTTTATAGAAATTGTTAAAAATTAAGGGAGTTTACTGATAATTAGGGTTAATTGAAGTAAGAGCGTTCAATTTATGGTTGGGCTTGATTTTATTTCGAAATTTTTTTTTTTTTTTTTTGTTTTCTCCAACAAAAAGAGTAATACTTACAAAGGTGACTTTATTATCTAGTATTATTATTTAGGATTTGAAACCAAATCTAATAGATTTAACTTCAATACAGTTTGGGTTTTAATTTCACCTTTCTATCAAAATCTATTACTAATTTGAAAGATTTTAAAATAAACAACAAATGTCACTAGTTGTTCTTTAAGAAGCTCAGATTTAGCTTTGAATGAATATGTATATATAAAGATAATAATTATAAATAATGAAAAAGTTTGGTCAGTTAAAAAGGAAAAGTCAGGTCAGCTCTGGGACTAGTTTGGGTCTTTTGGATTTGAATTAGATTTAATAGATTCACTTTATTAAAGTTGATGAACACTTAAAAACTAAAAATTGTCAAAATGCATTTAACAAGAAAGAAAAAGAAAGGCAATAAAAGAAGAAAACAAAATCTAAAAAAAGCCATGACCGTCCCTCTCATTGTCTTTTAAAAACTCCAAAAAATAAAATAAAAAGGAGAAGAAAAAAAAAGAGAAAAAAGAAAGAGAGGGTCAATATCAACATGCAAGTGTGAATACTGAATAGAGAGAGCCTCTTCATTCTTCAGTTACCCCAAAACTAGGGTTTTTCATCTTCATCTTCCCCACATCACTCTCTGAAGGAGAATAAGAGAGAGAAACACACTCAAGAAAAAAACCCATAAATTCTTAAGAGAGAGAGAGACTGAGAACGAAGAGCAAAAGAGAGAGAAGTTGAAAAAAATTTCCGCTTTCGTTCTCTTTCTCTCTCCTCCATTTCAGTAATAATAACTCCCTTCATTTTCTGGCTTTCTTCTTCTTCTTCTTCTTCTATTCTTCATTTTTAGTTTTTTTTTTCTTAAAAAAAATTTCTTCCCTCTTTTGGTTTCCTTGTACTCTCGATCCACTCATGCTTTTTCGTGAAAAGTATCCATCTTAATTCCCTGGGAGTTTGTCATAATAAGACACAAATCAAATCTGGTGTGTTTTTGAGTTTTGATGAACTTCGGTAGTCTCTTCGATAATACACCTGGTGGTGGCTCCGCCGGAGGTAGACTCCTCTCTGGTTTAAGTTATGGCAACCACACCGCCGCAACTAACGTCTTACCCGGCGGTGCTATGGCTCAAGCGGCGGCGGCTAGCCTCTTCTCTCCTCCTCTTACGAAATCTGTTTACGCTTCTTCTGGCCTTTCTCTAGCCCTCGTACGACGTCGTCTCATCTACTAATATATATTTTTACATAGAAAAATCAAAAACCTAATTTTCAGTTTTATTTTGGGACAGGAGCAACCGGAGAGAGGAACGAACCGTGGAGAAGCATCGATGAGGAACAATAACGTCGGAGGCGATAATTTCGATGGGAGTGTGAACAGAAGGAGCCGAGAAGAGGAACATGAGAGCAGATCTGGTAGCGATAACGTCGAAGGTATCTCCGGTGAAGATCAAGACGCCGCCGATAAGCCTCCTAGGAAGAAACGTTATCACCGACACACTCCTCAGCAAATCCAAGAGCTTGAATCGTACTTATCCCATATCTCTCTCTCTCTCTTTGATTCATTAATATTATTTTTCTTTTTCATTCGATCTAATTAGTTTCTGAGTTTTTCTTTCAGTATGTTCAAAGAGTGTCCACATCCAGACGAGAAACAACGATTGGAACTAAGTAAGAGACTTAGCTTGGAGACAAGACAAGTCAAGTTCTGGTTCCAGAATCGTCGGACTCAGATGAAGGTATGTGAGATTCTCCCTAAATCACTACATCTTTTTTTTTTTTTTCTTTCTCAAAATTAATCTTAAAATCTTATTGATGATCAAATCGTGCGCAGACTCAATTAGAGAGGCACGAGAACGCATTATTGAGACAAGAGAACGATAAGCTAAGAGCTGAGAACATGTCGATTCGTGAAGCAATGAGGAATCCAATCTGCACCAATTGTGGTGGACCTGCCATGCTCGGCGATGTCTCTCTTGAAGAACACCATCTTCGTATTGAAAACGCTCGTTTAAAAGACGAGCTCGATCGCGTCTGTAACCTCACCGGTAAATTCCTCGGCCACCACCACCACCATCACTTCAACTCCTCCCTCGAACTCGCCGTCGGCACTAACAATGGCGGAAATTTCGCTTTCCCTCCTGATTTCGGCGGTGGTGGTGGTTGCTTACCACCGCAGCAGCAGCAGCCGACGGGGATTAACGGGATTGATCAGAAGTCGGTTTTGCTGGAGCTGGCTTTAACCGCCATGGATGAGTTAGTGAAGCTCGCTCAGAGTGAGGAACCTTTATGGGTCAAAAGCTTAGACGGCGAGAGAGATGAACTTAACCAAGATGAGTACATGAGAACATTTTCGTCCACTAAACCAACCGGTTTAGCAACCGAAGCTTCTAGAACCTCCGGTATGGTTATCATCAATAGCGTAGCTCTCGTCGAGACCTTAATGGACTCGGTAAGTCTTCAGAGTTTACGTTTTTTAAAAATTTCCTACATAATGTTTTTTGTTTTTTGATTTAGTATAAATATTTTTAACAGAATCGGTGGACGGAGATGTTTCCGTGTAACGTCGCAAGAGCCACAACCACTGACGTTATCTCCAGCGGGATGGCCGGAACAATAAACGGTGCACTTCAACTGGTAACCCAAGAACCTCTCAATCAGTCACACTCCGGTTTAATATCTGATTTTTGTTTTACTAAACCGGTTGGATATACTACGTACAGATGAATGCGGAGTTACAAGTTTTATCTCCGTTGGTTCCGGTTCGCAATGTCAATTTTCTCCGGTTCTGCAAACAGCACGCGGAGGGTGTGTGGGCGGTGGTGGATGTATCAATTGATCCCGTCCGGGAAAATTCCGGTGGCTCTCCGGTAATCCGGCGACTACCATCAGGGTGTGTAGTGCAGGATATGTCCAATGGATACTCTAAGGTAACTCTTTTAATTTAACCCAGAGCGTTACATAATAATAATAATTAATTAATTATAAACATATTGGAATCTTTTGTTCTAAAAATGTTTATTATTGGTTTTTGAAAAATTCGATAAAAATGAAGAAAATTAGGATCTCTAGGTTTTTAATTGGGTGATCACTAGACGAAGAAGCTCAAGCATCAATGAGTCTTGTTTTTTAGCCATTACTCGCTGCACCCACTTCACTGTCACTCTCAATTTTTTACTATAATCTTACCTCTCCAAGTTTCCTTTATACAAATTTGATCTTTCCGAGTTTTTTTCTCCAGTCTTATCTTTTTGTTTGGCCTCCGTTTTATTTTCCATTGTTTCTAATTACTCTTCCTCTCAAACGTTATTATTTTTATACTATAATTTAATATGATTTTATGTCAGAATAGGAAAAGAAAATTATACTATTTGAATAGGCTTTTTCTTCCTCGAATTTTGATCCCCGAACCTTCCGAGATTGCTGAAATTTTATGGATCCGGATGCTTCTCTCTCTGTCGGATTCTCTGGATTAGATTTCAAGTTTTCGACAACTGGGTCTGTCTCCAAGTTCGAAATCCTCCTTATTTGTTTATTTAAAATATTTGTTTGCTCTCTATTCCATGAAGCATCTGTCCAAAGTTATTTGTGCGCATTTTGGAAAGAACACATTAATTTCATATGCATGCATGGAAAAAAGCTTCTAATCATCGTTTTAATAAATCAATTTTCATGTTTCTATTCCGATCTTCCATGCTGCCTCGTATATCCCGTCTCTATCATCTACTACAAATAATATATTTATTTCAATTATTGTCTTATTATCTTGAATTTTATCGTATAATCTTCCATTAAAAATGATCAGATTAAGCAGTAGACCGGTTTGGTTGGTTTGCTTGTTGATATGCTGAACCAGGATTTGGTTTCGGATTGTGCAGGTCACGTGGGTTGAGCATGCAGAATACGACGAGAACCAAATCCACCAGCTGTACAGGCCATTGCTACGGTCAGGCCTCGGTTTTGGCTCGCAAAGATGGCTCGCTACACTTCAGAGACAGTGCGAGTGTCTGGCGATCCTCATGTCCTCTTCCGTTACATCTCACGACAACACATGTCCGTTTCTTACACTTCTCAATATATAATCTCTGGTTACAAAACTTTTAACGATTATTATATGAAATAAATACAGCTATAACGCCTGGTGGTCGGAAAAGCATGCTGAAGTTAGCTCAACGTATGACGTTCAACTTCTGCTCGGGCATCTCTGCGCCGTCGGTCCACAGTTGGAGCAAGCTCACTGTCGGAAATGTGGACCCAGACGTTCGAGTTATGACCCGTAAGAGTGTGGACGACCCAGGGGAGCCTCCGGGTATTGTTTTGAGCGCAGCCACGTCTGTGTGGATTCCTGCTTCGCCACAGCGTCTGTTTGATTTCTTGCGGAACGAACGGATGAGATGCGAATGGGATATTCTATCCAACGGTGGTCCCATGCAGGAGATGGCCCACATCGCCAAAGGTCAAGATCAAGGCGTCTCTCTGCTCCGCTCCAATGTAAGTTTTTCATATCACGCACTCCCGGTTTAACATATATTGCTTTTTTGACCGGTTAGTTGATCTTGGTTCGGTCATCATGTCCATATAGTAATAGGGTTTCCGGCTTAGCTAAATAAGGTGTGTGTGTGTGGTTGGTTCGGTATTTTGTGGGGAAAGATGGATTAGGTGATTGTGACGTTTTTGTCCTTGGGGTTATGGTGGTATGACGGACAAAAGAGTGGATTGGGAAAGGACAATTTAGGAATTTGGGGGTATCAGAAGATGACACTATAATTTAAGTTTATATATTTGTTTATTTTGGAGTAGAAAACAAAAGTGTCACAGCTTTTGTAAGGGTTTCAAAAGTCAAAATGAAATAGGACAGTTTCGACCTTTACTTCTTCTGTATTTTTTGACTTTTCACTATTTCCGTTTTTTTTTTGTTGGTTATCTGAAAAGTTATTTTGACTTGCTTTTTCTTTTCATCCTGAAGCGTTACTGTTTCGTCAGTGTGGCAATTCTCGTAAAATAAACACTTGAGCTAAGGGTTAATTCGGTTTTTTTCAACTCTACAGGCAATGAACGCAAATCAGAGCAGTATGCTAATTCTTCAGGAGACATGCATAGACGCATCTGGAGCGCTTGTAGTCTACGCGCCTGTTGACATTCCCGCAATGCATGTGGTGATGAACGGTGGTGATTCATCCTACGTGGCTCTCCTTCCGTCCGGTTTTGCTGTTCTCCCTGACGGAGGCATGGATGGTGGCTCCGGTGACGGTGAACAGCGACCCGTTGGTGGTGGATCCCTCTTGACGGTGGCGTTTCAAATCCTTGTTAACAATCTCCCGACCGCAAAACTCACAGTTGAGTCAGTGGAGACTGTTAACAATTTAATATCATGCACCGTTCAGAAGATTCGAGCCGCTTTACATTGCGAAAGCTAAACCCTCTAGCTAGGCGGCGCGCGTGTTTTTTTTTTAAATTGTGAATTTTAAGTTGATGGTCTTGTTGTACTTTGGGAGGGGGTGTCGAGTCAAGAACGAACCGCGCGAGTGGCGAAATCCAACTCCTTGGTCACCGTGATGGGACCATGAGGATCAGGTCCGATCACGGTGGAGGAGTTGGTGGTTCGGGTATTGACTGGGGTTGGAAACCCCCTTTATCCTTTTGTTTGTTTGTTATTTTGGGTATTATTATATTGTAAAACTCATGTATCGCGATTGGGCCACACGCGGGGGATGTGTTGTGGTTACGAAACGCGAACTGGTAATATGGGGTTGGACTTGGATGGATCTGTTTCGTTTCAAGTTAAAAGCTGTCTCGTGGAGCATTAAATGTATTTGCAGGCTTATTCATTTAATGCAATCCCTGGCTCCTTCCTTTGCATGATATGGGGCTTACGTATTCCGCCATTTTCGTTGCGCCACGTCATACCATGACAGACTGGTGCTAGAACCAGACGTTACGGCGTCGTTTTCTCCCTTCTGTTTGTTTGTTTTTCTTCTTTCTCTAATTGATATGTTCCTTCCCTTGTTTTTCTCGGTGCGCAGAAACCAGTAAATTTCAATCGACAATGGAAAGATTTACAGCGTGGACAGCTATGCAGTGATGGGCCTTATTTTAAAGCCTAATAACATATCATGGCCCTGTCAGTTATGGCTATATTTATTGGGCCTTCGATAATTTTATTCAGTTGGACCATTATATTTTTATCTATTGGCCCATTATTATTATTTCATTTGCTAAGGCCTTAAGTTGATACGGTTCTGATAAATCTAAGCCCAAAAGGAATTAGGTCAAGCAGTTATGACTTATGAGATTTTGAATTTTGGAGATGCCAATAAGTAATAACACAAGACACACTTGCCTCATTACTAAGATAAGCTAACCATTATCTATTCTTACCTTTTCTAAATGGAATAATGGATTTGCCTAATAGGATAATGGATTTGTATACTGTATAGAGTTGAGTTAATTGCTTAAAATTCGAAACATATTATTAAATGTCTAAAAACAGTAAGAAAGTATAAAAAATCTGGAGCAAAAGAGGGAAGTGGTCAAACTTGGTCAAATGATCGACACACCCGCAAATTCCGCGTGCCTAGATGCAATCATTCAAAAACCCATCCTTGGTAATCCCGGATCCGTAAATAAGACACCCATCCAGGGGTATTATGGTAAACACAGGTTGTCGAAATGAGGCGGATTCATCCTAACCCGTCGGATGAGTTGCTGTGATAAATCAACGGTGAGGAGTCAAGGTTTGACCAAGAGTAGAGAGATAGAGAACGAGGCTGGCATGATTGGCTTTGGCCACGAGAGAGAGAGAAAGAGAGCAAAAAGATTCCACCTGGTTGGGTCGTCAAGAGAGAAGCTCGAACAAGGACGACGCTCAGATTCTTTCTTTCTTTTCTTCTTTTTTCGTTTGAAGAAGAATCGCTGGGTTCGGATTGGCTCTTCAGGGGGAGAGAGGAGTATGCGAATTTGAATATCTGAATCTGTTATTCCCTTTTGCTTTCTCTCTCTCCAAATGAAGGTTTGGTGAAGAAGATTTTTCGGGTTTTTAGGGTTTCTAAGTTCCTCCTGGTTTGGTTGGTGGCTAAGCGAAGATGAACGTGATGCGTCGTCTCAAGAGCATTGCTTCGGGTCGGACCTCGATTTCTTCGGATCCTGTAAGTAGCCATTTTTATTTTCCCTGCCTACCTTTCAAGATCAGATTGATTTCAATTTTTCTGATTTTGCAGGAAAATGTCTCTTTTTTATTTTTCATTGCATCCACATATTGTTTATAGTATGTTACAAGTCAAAATAAAGTTTCGGAGGCTTTTAGATCTTAGTTTAGATATCCTAATGCTGGTGGAGAAGTAGATGCATATGATGTTTTTTGTACGACTTGATTATCTCTGCTGTTCTATTGGTTTTTATGGATGAGTACTGTGCTCTTGATTGATGATAGAATCACATATGTTGACCTGACCAATTTCATGTTTTCGTGTTTGTTTCTCATATTTTTAGGGTGGGGACTATGGGCTGAAGAGAGCCAAGCTGGATCAAGAGAGCGACAACTTGTGTGTTGATCCTATGCAAGTTGACCAGAATAGTGCTTGTTTTGAGATGAACACTGACATTTTGTCTCAAGAAAGTGTTGCTGGAACGTCAAATGCGCATGCTGTACCAGAAAAAACCGTCGACGATCAGCTTCCGGAGGTTATGATCGAAATGAGAATTAAAGACGAGCGAAATGCTAACCGCGAGGAGAAGGTGAGTTCTTTTACTTGAATTTTATTATTATCTGGCTTCTCATTATATATCATCCTGATCGCCATTAGCCACTGTTCACATCTCCTTTGGCTTATGCAGGAAATGGAAACAACTATTGTAAACGGCAGCGGGACCGAAACGGGACAAGTTATTACAACAACAGTCGGGGGTAGAGATGGAAAGCCAAAGCAGGTGATTGCCATTGTTTGAGAAAAGCTTGTAATTATGATACTCATTTCTTCTTTGAAAAGATGGTTTCTCTGTTCACTTCTTTTCTTCTCTGTACATTCATTTGGATGGATCCTTACTTTGTTTTTCTTTACTTGTTTCAGACAATCTCATACATGGCCCAGCGAGTGGTTGGAACTGGCTCATTTGGAGTTGTGTTCCAGGTAGGTCGAAATCCTTAGCAGGAACAAAATTAATCCTTAACTTTGTTTTCAGAATTTGACTTGATGTCTGATTTTTGAATAGGCCAAGTGCCTAGAAACGGGTGAACAAGTTGCAATTAAGAAGGTTCTGCAGGATAAAAGATACAAGAATAGAGAACTTCAGATAATGCGCTTGCAAGACCATCCTAACGTTGTGAGACTGAGGCATTCTTTCTTTTCAACTACTGACAAGGATGAGCTGTATCTCAATCTTGTCCTAGAGTATGTTCCCGAAACTGTATACAGAGCATCAAAGCACTATACCAAAATGAATCAGCATATGCCAATTATCTTTGTTCAGCTCTACACTTATCAGGCAAGTTTTTTTAGCTCTTCGATTAATCCTTTCTGGTAATCTGTGTAGCAAAAAGCTTCAGCTACATGGAAATTTATAATTTCGCCTATGTTGATTTTGGCTTTTCTGTTGCTTTGTTGCATATCAGATCTGCCGTGCGCTGAACTACTTACATCGCGTGGTTGGGGTGTGTCACCGTGATATCAAGCCACAAAATCTACTGGTATAGTGAGAATTCTTTTCTGCTTAAAGGTGTAAGCTGTATGAAAGGATAATACATTGATTCTCTTATGATGTGGCTTTCATAGGTCAATCCCCAAACTCATCAACTAAAAATTTGCGATTTTGGAAGCGCAAAGATGTTGGTATGTTCGTTTTTATTTGTTAAAGTGTTCGGGGAAATGGGTTATCATTTGAACAATGATGGCTAACACTCTTTTGCGTCTTCAGGTGCCAGGTGAACCTAACATATCCTATATATGCTCCCGGTACTACAGGGCCCCAGAACTTATATTTGGGGCAACAGAGTATACCAATGCCATTGATATGTGGTCCGGGGGTTGTGTTATGGCAGAACTTTTACTCGGCCAAGTGAGTTTTATATATTGTAAAGTTTAGGTTATGGTGAACTGTATTTTTAATTTATTTTTGATTGATTAGTTACATTGTAACTTCGAATTCACATTTAATCTGATTTGAACTGTTGGTATTCTACCTGTAGCCACTGTTTCCCGGGGAAAGTGGCATTGATCAGCTGGTGGAGATAATTAAGGTACTTATTACCATCCCTCGTGTTCTTTCACCTCATTTCTATATTTCATGATTACTATCTTACCCATCTATACATCTACCAGATTCTTGGTACGCCTACAAGAGAAGAAATACGGTGTATGAATCCCAATTACACAGAGTTCAAGTTTCCTCAAATCAAAGCTCACCCGTGGCATAAGGTTTGTGAAATAATCGCAGGTGTCTCTTTGGTGCATGTGCATGTTCAAATGAAATCTAATGTAGCACAAAACTCTTCAGATTTTCCACAAGCGAATGCCACCGGAAGCAGTAGACCTTGTCTCAAGACTCCTCCAGTATTCACCAAACCTTCGTTGCACTGCAGTAAGAATACATCCTTTTGGACACACACAAAGCTATATAACCTCCATGGATGATTTGCAATTTCCTAACTCAAATTCTACCAAACACTTTTTAAATTTGTTTAGTTGGAAGCTTGTGCACACCCCTTCTTTGATGACTTACGGGACCCAAATATTTCACTGCCAAGTGGAAGAGCACTGCCTCCATTGTTTAACTTCACTGCCCAAGGTTAGCCCATGAATTATCTTTACCTTGTATTTCTCCTTACAAAAATTGTGAAGTAATCCTTACCCAAACTTTTTTGAGAATCACCATCATATGTGAAGGGTAGAGATTGGAGCATAAAAAAAAATTTCTGATGGATTTGGTTCTGTCTAATTGTTTTGTTGCCCATGTATTTGAATGTTCAGAACTTGCGGGTGCATCAACAGAGCTGCGACAGCGTCTAATTCCAGCGCATTGCCAGGGAACAGGAAGTAGCTCTTAGGATCATTCATAGTGTGTCCAAATCCAGCTCCCTTTCTCTCGCGCCCTCTCTCTATTTACTACAGTGTGTACATCAATTTTGAACCACTTGTGCTTCCAAGCTTTGTCGCTGGAGGAGAGTCTGGAAATTTGCACGCCGGGACCCGAGGAGATGTGAAATAACTGGGTTCATGGAGCTTCTTCTTCTGACTGGCTTTTATCTCAATTTGCTCTCCTTTTTTTTTCACCTTTCACCTTTCACCTTCATTTTTTTGTTATTTTTTTTGTTTTCACAAATCTGACCCCCTTATATGTTTGGTGTATCATTTTTTTAATGTTTGTAATCCATCAAGATCATGTTCCTTGCCCTAATATCGCAAGCTTGTTTTCAAATAAGATTCAGTTTTCTGTTCTTATTTAAATCGTCTTTTTGGGTGAAGAAACAAGTCTAGTGTCCACATGTTGTTTTCTACGTGATGCAGAATATTTGTCTTTAGAAGCTGGACGTACATGTATAGGAAGAAAGCAGCAACATTTACAAGAAACAAAGAAAAATGACTGCTAAACATGGCTGTGCCCTGAATTTCTCCGTTTTTTTAAAATATCATAGGTTTAGTTTAAGTCCATAGAGTTCTAGAGTATATTTAACTTTTAGATTCGATGTTAGTTTTCTTCTTTTGAAAATAGTTCAATGATATATCTTTATCTACTTTCTGAAATTCTGTGATATCTCCGTTTGCTTTATGCGATTAATGGTTTGGTACATTGCTCAATATAAAGTTGAGGAAATGGATTTCAATGCCAACAAAGATGTGATTACTTCAACGCCTATTAAAAAATGGCAAAAGCAAAGCAAAACACCCACGTAGTAATCACATATTCTATCATATATCCTTACTAATTTTGAATAGTCATCATCATATCATATTCAGATGTGCTACTTTAAAAACTGATTTTCCCCATCATTAAATATTTAACTTTTAAGTTATACGCAAAGCGATAGCTAAGCCCCTCTCTCCTCCGTCGGTCCACGTGCTCTTCACGTGGCACAACGAATTTCTTCCACATTGATTCAAAGAAACCTTTAGGACGAGTCTCTGGATTACTACTAACCTACAGTTTGAAGATATGTCACTCAATAACGTCGACATTAATCAATAATTATTTCAATTTCATTGTCGGGTAAGGTAGACATCGAACTATATTGACACTTGGCTCAGTCTACTTCGTTGAATTGAGTGTCCTTAAGTATAGCTATACATAAACAAGAATGATGCAAAGTAATCAGACAAGAGTTTAGTACTTGTTGTCATGATAAAGTCTTATGTAAGGACTTAGAATCACCAGTGCATATATATTTTGCAGCTCCGTCTATCGTCAGGTACAGCTTAATAGATCGAGTTGTAATTAACCACTTTTTATAATAGAGAATGGTTCCTGAAACAGTATCAGATTGTATCACTACTCTAACAATGCTACTTCTTACAAGATTGATTGAGAGTTAGTTACCTCAATGAAAGCTTTCTTACTATCATGCATGATAATAGGGAAGAATCGGTTTCTAAAAAGGTGAAGACTTTCGCTCTGGAAAACGTATTCAATATTTGCAGCTCTTAGTTCTATAATGAGATTTGTGTCGAGTGTTTCTGCTTTGCTCTGGTTTGTCACACAAGGACTTACAACTAAGATTCTCAAAACGATTTCACACGAATTTGAAGATATTATTATTAAGCTGACTCCTACGACGGACCAGCCGGTCAAAGGCCAATCTTGCAGTGATGTGTTGGAAATAAGTAGAATAATCGAACCCACTTTTGGTATTGAACCACAAAACCCCTTTCACTGTTGAATGTCAAGACAGTTCATACATGGGGATGTATGGAAGTGATCTATGGTTCAAAAGACAAAAATAAAATAAAAAAATACTCTGTTTTCTGCAGTAAAATGTTTTCTAGTACATAAAGTTTCAGGAAATGGCTTTGACTTTCAAAGCCAATAAAAGGAAGTGACTCCTTCAATTCGATGCCCATAAAAAGAGGCACAAGAAAAGCAAAACACCACACAACCTTCTATCTAGTCTATGGAGAAGAAGAGGGTCTATATAGTTTTGCATCGCTCTCTGAATGTTTTCCCATCATTGTGCTCAAAAGATTTCAACCCCTTACTTTTACTTGGTAAGATGTTCTTTCATCTTTCCCAATACCCAAATCTTAAACGCTATATATCTTACTTCCCTCGGGAGCCTGAATTCCTCTTTGCTTCAAGGTTTGCGCCCTCTTTCAGTGCAATTTGGGATTCCTTCTCCATTCCAAGGAAAGCAAGGGAGGCAGACTGCAGATATGATGCGACATGCCACACAGGAGAGATCACTTGAGCCTGAATAGCATCGTCTAAAGCTTCCTTTGGCATGTCACTCATTAGGTAACACAGACTACGGCGAGCACACACTGTTGGAGAGATCATGCTTCCATCAATAAACTGTCAATGTTTAAAACAAAGCAGTCAGGTTAGTGCTATGCGTTCATATACTTCCCATAAGTGCAAACAAACCGACCTGCGTGTAACACTCAATGGCCTCTCCAAAATCTTTTTGTCTAAAAGCCACATCACCCTTCTTCTTAGAGTTCAAAGACTCTTGCATCTGGTCTGTCCACATTTGGAACGAGAGCTGCATTGCCAAAACAAAGTAACGCAACAACATGAAGAACCAAGAAAGACACTATTAACTGATTAACAGAGCCAAACCACTTATCCTTCCAACTTAATTCTGAAAAGGTACCTCATTGGTGACACCCTCATCGTCTTTGTATCCAAGTTTATCCAAGATCTCAAGCATGGCGGTCAGGTCCTTTCTTGAACAAGCCTCACCAAGTGGGGATAGAGGAGAGACTGAACCACTGTGAGGCAGACCCATCAGAACATGAGACGGGACCTGCAGTTTACAATACAAGGAAACATCTATCTTGAGTCAACAAACAGAAACTTGGTCCCGGTTTTTCTAGTGGCTCGAAAAATCAATTAGGAACCTCTGTATCCTTCTGAAGAGGCGTCAAGGCAGTCACCAAAGATTTCGTGTTTGGCCGCTCACGAGCTTCATATTGAAGACAACGAGACGCCAGGCGTACTAGCTCTGTGCCATCGCTGTCAGAAAATTGCCCATCTAGGCAAGAGTCAGTTAGCGTCTGAAGATTTCTGTCTCTAATCAGATCAAGGGCCTGCAGAAAAACCAATATTGAAAGAATCAATCTTCACCTACAAGTAAAAGCTACAATCTCGTAAGGAAAAACAAACTTATTTCGGGTAAAAATACTTACATGGCTAGGAGGTATATGTTTTCCGCTGAGAAGATCAAGCAGAAGAGTACCAAAGCTGTATATAACACTCTCTGGAGTAATTCTCCCTATAATACACATAAAAAACATAAGGTGCTGTAACTTAATCTCAACTACATGAATCTTGGGAAAAAAAAAACCCAGTGATGTACCAGTTCGTAGATATTCAGGAGGGGTGAAAGCAAGATTAGTGCTGTAACTTTTTCCGTCCCGACTATTCTTCATCAAGCCAAAAGTAGAAAGTCTTGGATTGCATTCCTTATAAAATGGCCCTTAAGGCGTCAGAGAATGAAGAAATAGCATAGAAACATGGACAGGTTTCTCAGAAGAGCTATAGTTGATTATATATAAACAATAATACCTCATCAAACAAAACCCGGTAAGCATTGAGATCGTGATAAAGAATACGGCCTTTGCTGGTGCAGTATTCAAGGGCTTGGGCTAGATATAAAACAACTCGTAGCCTCATTGTCCATTTCATAGGTTGTGTTTCCCCTGGTTGCATATATAAAAGTACACTTAGATTCTTGAGGCATAACTTCCAAGAATAGCATCACAAGATTATTAAAACAAAGGCTATATATAGGAAAAAAGTGAGTCTTACAATGGAAAAGGTGTTTGGCTAGTGTTTCATTGGGCATAAATTCTGCCACAAGTAACCTCTCGTCACCTTCACAGCAACATCCAAGTAAATTGGCCATTCTGTCACTTCGCAGCTGACCAACCGACCTCGCTTCTTCCTGCAAGAGGAAGAATATATATATTCCCAATATAGCAAAGATAAAAAGAGATGAAACAAAGTCTAAGAATTTGCAGAGATATAAGTGATACCAGGAATTGTCGCGCATCAGGCCAGGCCATTCTTGTGAAACGCTTGACTGCAATCTTCTTTTGATTCTCCAATTTGCCTTTATAGACAACATTTGGAGCCTTTTCTCCATGTTCAGATACAATATACTCCACAGCAAAACCAGAAGTAGCCGCCTTAAGCTGGTCTAATGTGTACTCACGGAA
The DNA here is from genome assembly GCA_900406355.1 of Erysimum pusillum. Taxonomy (NCBI): domain Eukaryota; kingdom Viridiplantae; phylum Streptophyta; class Magnoliopsida; order Brassicales; family Brassicaceae; genus Erysimum; species Erysimum pusillum. The sequence continues at coordinate 24,346 of OVBW01000082.1, read as the reverse complement.
ATTAGGCACATCAGTGATCTCACTATTCTCTCCATTTTCTGCATCAACACCACCAATCAGACAATTCTTAGATCCAATTAAGTAGAAGAAACACTAATTATTATCTTAGTGAAACTGAAAAGCTCGACTAACCAACATCAGGAGCTTCAAGAACAGCTGTCTTGTGTGATGATTTCCGGCAACACCGACTGAGGCTAGAACATTGACCTCCCATCTAAACCACAAACGCTCCAAAATATTCCAAGATTCTTGGTTTTTTTTTTAAAGCCCAATAGTTTTGTTTCAATTAGGGGATGTCTCTTGTTAACCCAAAGGGCTGCAAATAAATAATACAGGCAATGATCTTAGCAAAATAGAAACTCCCAGAGCCAAAATGAATCAGTGAAGTAGTGAAGGAACTCAGACCAAGAAGAACAAATAAAAAGTTTTGAAAAGGACCCGATTTGGTAAAGAAAAAGGTCGTACCTTGTCAACTCGCTGTGACTCTACTAGTGAGTCAACTCGACCAGTTACAGTAATATAGAAGAAGACTCATAATTTGGGAATCGAAGCAGAAAGAAGAAAAAAACCCCTAATTTCTGCCAATCAAGTGGACAGAAAAGCAGAGAAACCCTATAATCACCACTAGCTACTACGATTCAAAAACACACAATGTTTTTGGATCCACGAAGTTTGTAAATTAGGATCCTCGATTTCATCAAAACGCTCGAGAAGAGAAAGGCTAAAGAAAACAAAACCAGGACAAGCAAATCCACGTGGTTACAATTAATTTAAATTATAAACTAGAAATATAAAAAAACCGAAATGGAGACCGTATCTCAATGGAATCGACATGAACGTATGTGATTCATGTGGAAGTACGCTTAAACAATCCGAAATTGTCGAAACCCCCAGGATAATTTTTTAGATATAAAGTAGATCAGATCACAAGTTTATATATACACACACAGAGAGTGAAGTATACATACGTGCATCTAATATACATACACACATCTGTAAATTCAGAAAATTGAATTATTAATTTTTGAAATGAAACAACAAGACAGAGAAAGAAAGATAGAATAAGCCAAAAATAATTTACCGACAAGTTGATGCAATATTTTAATGGTGAGGGCAAGCCAACAAAGAATCTGGCCATTACTATATATACATACCAAAATAAAATAAAAACTCGATTAATAAATTGTTGTTGTCGTACAGATTTTGGGTTTTTATTTCTTTCTGAGAAAATAGCACCGCCTGTTAAAGCAAGTGGTCTCTCTTGAGAGAGATAATGAGATATGCTTCCCTCTTTCCCGTTAGCTCTCCTGCCGTAATCACTAACGGACTTTTGCAATCAAACAGATTAATCAAGTTGACTAAGACAGTGCGATGTGACGTCGTTTCGTTTAAGGCCTTGTAGTTGTAACCCATGGGCTTTGTTAGTTCTTGATTTCAATACAAGGATCTGGTTCAGCTTAAATCATACCGGGTTAGGCTGGTTATCGACCACTCAGTAATTCAGTATTGGAGGCGATGGTTTAGCTTTGGTTGCGAATTGGAACTGGTTTAACAGTGTTTGTTAGGATCTACTAACCGACTCTGTTTCTCACTCTTGTCTCCTCTTGCTTTTACATTCTCTCTATCAACATTACGAGTGTGAAAGAAAGTGATTCGATTGTCGGGGTTTGTTTACAATCGCGATTGTCGGGGTTTGTTTACAATCGCGATTGTTAATCCGAGAAACAAGTTCATGAATTCAAGAATCTCAGCATATATATACACATATAGATAGATAGATAGTTCAAAGAAGAAGATAAAGAGAGCTATGTACATACATGTTTGTTGAATCTCTATCTAGAAGAAGATTCACAGCATAGAGTCGGACTTGGCCGGAAGTCGCCGGAAAAAGTTGACAGGAGCGGAGGGAATGCGGTGTCGGAGCTTAGGGTGTCGCATCAAGTAGTAGCCGGAGAGTAGAGCCACAAGTTTAAAGGGGGTAATGTAGAGAGCCATTGCAATGATGAAACAGAATGTCACGAAAATTGCGGTGGCCCGTGGATCACGCCAGCTCAGAAGCGCCTGCACTCGCTCTCCCTGTGACGCTATGTCTCCAACCGTTGACTGTATCTTCCCGGCCACAGATCGCAGCCGGTCGTACCTGAGAAACAAGAACACAGAAGGATGAAAACTATGAACCAATGAACAAATCTTTCTTCTTTTTTTCTTCCTCATATCTCTTTGATTATCCTAACTTCTTACCTCATTTTCACAATGTCTGGAGCCTTTATGGTCGGGAAGGTATCAAACTCTTCGTCGAGCTCCTCAGCATTCACACTCTCTGCACCAGATAGTTTGGTGTCCATATGAGGAGGAAATCTGGGTTTAAATCTGAAATTCCACATCCCAATCACAGCCATATACAGAAACACAGTCGGCAAAATCATCTCCGGGAACATCACAAGCATCGTGTACAGCACGTGCACCAGAGCCGTCGTCACCGGAGTACTCCACGTGCACACTTGTTCCATCCATTTCCAGACCGACAGCACACCCGAGAACACCGTCGTAAACCTATTGAAGTTGGCTTTGCTTCGCCTCATGCTGAACAGCTGACTTTTCCAATCCGCCATATACTCAACCACTTCCCGTCTCAGCGGTGGCTCGGACCGGCCTAAACGAGCGATGATTATGCTGAAAGCCTGCACCCTAAGCCGTTCCTGTTCGTATGTGGATAAGGGTCGTATGTAATGCATTTTAGGCAGGAGAGGTTTGGTGTATTTCATCAGCATATTGGAGACCGATGTGCAGGTGAATCTCAAGGCTAAGTGAATTTCGCCTCTTTTTTTAAGACCAGAAGGTTGTAGAACAAGCAAAGGGTAAGCGTGCGTATAGACACGGCCCGTCTGCAGAGTCGAGAGTCTGATGCGGACTTTCCCAATTGGCTGATCTCTGTTGTTTCCGCCATTTCCAGCTTCGAAATGATTGTTGTCAAAGACGCAGATGGTTAAAACCGTTGCGGGATCATAAACCTCCCATGTGTACTGCTCATTGTACTTTGGAGTCATGTTGTTGATTACAGTTCGTGATCGAACACATTTCTGACCGTATTTGGCAACAACGTATGTGTCTGAAGTACCTTTCCCATCCCGAGTTTTCGTTGAATGAAACACATTTGCGTTAAGTATCCCGAGCTCCAAGACTCCGATTGCTGATTTCCAGAGCTTTCTTGATGATGGTCTGAGATCGCTGCTGTAATACATGGACTCATCAAAAACGTGGTAGCCTCCATCAAGAACCGCCTTGAAATGGAGCCTACTAGCAAATTTCACTTTCTTGGCTCTATCAGCATCCATAGCGTCTGAGATGGACTCTTCGAGATGAACCCAGCGGCCATGAAAAGGTTTATCATCTATACGTTTCTCAATGTCACTCAGCTGAATCACAGCTTTTCCTACTGGCTCGTCTTTGTTAGGAGCAGCGTGATCTTCTACGGAGAGAACCATGTTATCCTCAAACGGCTCCGCGATTACAAACGTGAATTCCTCGTCCCATTTCGGATTAAAGTTCCTTTGAGAAACTTTAGTCTTTAACATCTGATTACCGATCTTGATTCTCACAAAGGCCTCCGGAGGACGGGATTTGTCAGACACGATAATGACGTCCTGAGCCTCAACTATTCTCACCTTTAGGTACCATAACCGAGGCGAATGGTAAACTTTTGAGCGCAGGTTAGCAGATATAATATTCGAGCTGTCTGAAGATACCATTGAATCTGAGAAAATCGCATCCCCGAAAACTTCATCAGCCTGAGTTCCATACCAAACAGCAAGCATTATCTCAGATATCTGCTTCTCCCTTCTCTTGTCCTCCAATCTGTACCACTCGGGAGCTAAAGGACTATCCGGAGGAACACGAAACTGAACCTCCTTGAGATCGAATTTAACAATCCCAACAAAATCATCAAGGAGTATGTCTTTATCCTTCACCACAACTTCAAGAAAGTTTGACTGTAGATTATCTTTAGGAAAGGCAAAGACTTGATTCCACTCCGGATCTGAATTCTTGTCAAAATGAGTGGTAACACCTTTGAAGTTTCCGATTTTTACTACCACATACGGGTCTAGGCTTCCCGTAAGGTCTTTGGTGGGAAGATCACGCGCCTTCACAACTCTCACATAGAGGAATCCCATCTCTTCAACGAGATCATATGTGCCGCTTGCTGGCCTCTGTGTACCACGAACCACTCGTCCTCCAACGATCCGTCCACCTCCGAGAAAAGGGCTTGTCTCTTTGACAGAGAAATCTGGTGGCAGCTGGTGCAAGGTTGGACCTGGACCATTGACTTGAACCACTCTTGGAGGCATCGGTCCAGATCTCATCTCATGGATGCCATAGTTCATCATCGGCTGTTGTCTCACTGAAGGGGAAACGTTATGAAACGTACGTGTTTTAGGCTTTCGCTCTATTCTCTCATCAGCAGCCACACTTGCATCAGCTGTGATTATGGACTTTACAGGATCTTTACGCGGACTTTGGCTATAAGCTCGAGGAGATTCTGGAACCGGGGTTGGGACAGAAGGAGTGACTGAAGGATCGTCAGTGATAAAAACTCTTAAGCCAAGCTCTCCACGGGCTCGAGAGAAAACACTGCGTTTCTCTAAAGGGTAATTGAAAGGAGCTGCTTCAGAGCGAGGAACAAAAGATGTTCCGTTGACTCGAACTTTGCCAAGAAAGGGCTTAGCATCGAATTCGTTCTGGTAGCTGTAGACGTGGGCTTCGAGTGTACGGTTGGAGAGGACAGAAGGATCAGAGACAACGAAGTAGAAACACTCGTGCCAGACAGGATTTGGGTCGTTGGGTTTGGTCGTTGTGCGAAATATCTGGTTGTCGAACTTGAGCTCCACGAAAGGGCTACATGAGTTATGCTTGTCTCTCTGAAACAGACCCTGTGCGCTTATCACTTCAACGCCTAGCTTTATATTGCTCATTTGAGGCTTTTTCAAAACAGCTTATCAGAAATAGAAGGCAAGACCGGACAACTGCAGAGGAAAGGAGATGCCTATGTTTTGAGCCAGAGATCAACCAAGACACATAGTGAGTTTAGAGAAAACTCTGGAATTTTTTATAAGACGAGGTGAAGAACGAGTTAAAGGAACAAGAAAGAGTAACCAAATAGGGAGGAAAAGAGATTACCTATTCAACCATTCATGTTTTTCTCGTCTTCCAAAACAGAGGACAAGAACCAAAAAGACATAACTCGCCTTTAAAGACCAATCACCTGTCTTAATCAAACCAGTAAACGAATAAACAATATTAGTTTCTTAGAATATACGGCAAACAAAAACAAGCGTAGAAAATCCAAGTGTTAAAGAATTTTGCTGTGAGTTCTTGTTCTGTTTTACTCTACGGTACTTACTATGTTGGTCGTGCCTCTGTTTCCATGGAAATTTCCCGGTTGCTTTGAAAACCGCCGTCTGATCTTGACACGTGTCCATTTCTGGGCCCGGAGCCCACATGATATGGCAAGTAGCCAAGTACTTCGAAACATCGCCGTTGACCCAACCCAAAGTTAAAGACATTTTTTGTTGGAGCCTAATCGTTTGTTAGGCAATTATTAATGTCAGTTAACGTATTTCTTGGGGTCCAAAAATATAAAAATCAGAGCATCCCTGTTTGTTTTTGGACGTTATAATCAAATCTGAATACATAAATCATAAACATATTTTAGTTTAATGATCATATGTAACAGATGTATAATTTTGTGAACAGCTAGTTACGGATGAGTGCCAAACGTTAGGTACCTTTGGAATTAATAAAACGAAATTAGAGAAAACGTGAGAAAACGCCAAATAAAAGTCAAAATAAGTACGTATATATATACGTACAGAAAGACAAAGGGTCCATTTTAAAGTCTAAAAATACGTACAGAAAAGACAAAGGGTCCATTTTAAAGTCTAAAAAATCAATGAAAGACTTTGAAGTTTCTTCTTAATAACCGATTAAATCTCGTTTTCTCTTTAGGAGACGTATCACTTTCGCAACACGTCTCTAATATGCATACGTATAAACAATAATCTTTAACAAGGTTTTGCTTTTTAAATGCATGCCGTCAAATGTAAAACATTCGCTAAGACATAAAATTAGTAAATTACACTCTTGAGATATGTTTGTGTGCATGAGTAACAAAAAGAAGAGAAAATTCCCAAAGAAAAAAGGAAAAAAAGAAGAGAAAAGATGCTTAAACCTTTAAAAAACAAAGATGCTTAAACGGGTTAACATAGCAACACTAATCGAAATTTGTTGGGCCTCCCTCTTTTACGATCCAGTGAATTCATGGATCCAATAGCACGTTTGGGCACATAAAACACAGAGGATAAAGTCAAGGATCCACATAAAAGAAAACAAAACTAGCTGCCAAAGAGGTTAAGACCAATCATGACAAAAAGAGAGGGTCAAAATTGAAAAGAAAAACCAAAAGAAAAATATAACATGTTCATCATGAAAACCTCAACGCTCCAATGACCAAATTTAAGTTCATATACAAGACATATAGATATATATGGAGTAAAACTATATACTGTATGTGTTTGAAAATATGGGCACAACGTGAGAGCATCAAAGTCGTCAATATTAAGACGTGATCAGCCTAAAGAAAAAACCAAACTTTGAGTTTTTCTTCAACCTCAAAAACCCCCCAACCCTCCCCACTCTTCCCTGTCCCCTTCATTGTTTTAATCATCAAACCCGGGCTTGGATTTCGATTTCTCCAAAGATAACATGGTAAGTTTCTACATTTAATCTTCTAATGTAGATTATTCATTGTTTCTATTCATGTTCTTATTTTACATCCACCGAATGAGAGATTTGTAAACATGTGAAATACCTTGTGGATGGTGTTGCTGAATATATGGTGAATATGTTAATATGTCATGATCCCATATCAAAAACTAAGTTTTGTGGTATCTGGTTTGGAAGTATCTAACAGGAACAGAGTTAATGTATAAATTGACTTCCTAAGTTCCTATGGATGTTGATGTAGTATGATTCCACATCATGAATCTAAGTTTAATGGTATTTGGTTAGGAAGATATATATATCAAAAAGAGGTTCATGTATATAGTATAATGAAATGACTAGATATGTGTGGTGTGTAGGCAAATTCAGCATCTGGGATGCACGTGAGTGATGAATGCAAGCTTAAATTCTTGGAGTTGAAAGCAAAGAGAACTTATAGGTTCATTGTGTTCAAGATTGATGAGAAGGCTCAGCAAGTTGAAATAGAAAAGCTTGGGAATCCAGAAGATACTTACGAGGATTTTACCAGCTGTATCCCCGAGGACGAATGTCGATACGCTGTATACGATTTTGATTTCACCACAGAGGATAATTGTCAGAAGAGCAAGATCTTCTTCATCGCGTGGTAACACATTGCTCCATTTCTCTCCTTTGCTTTCCACATGATCTGAAATCATTGTGTATATTTATGAGCTTGTACTCTCATCAGGTCACCTGACACAGCAAGAGTACGGAGTAAGATGTTGTATGCAAGCTCAAAAGACAGGTTCAAGAGAGAAATGGATGGAATTCAAGTTGAATTGCAAGCAACTGATCCTAGCGAGATGAGCCTCGACATCATCAAAGGACGAGTCAATCTCTGAACTACAACATTCAAATGAACAACTGCATCACTATTCGTTTCAAATGTTATCCCCTTTTTCCTGAGTAATTTCTGCTTTTGCTTGTCCCCTTTTTGCATTTTGTGTGGATTTAATGTCTTAATTTGTTTTGTTTATCACAACAAAATTAAAATAAAAAGATAGTCCAATTCTTCTGCCTGCTTTCCTTGAAAGAGATTTTGAAAAGTGAACCAATTACATATGCGACACCAGAAAATAAATGTTGTTGAGGGTAAATGAGTTGATGATGCTCGTTATATAAGAGAAACCAAGTATATATATTGTAGGTAGAAAATAGAAGAACATACCTCGTGACAAATCAATCCAGATTATTCAACAGTTAAGCCAACCAAATGTTGTCGATCATGACTACGTCGGCATGAGAATCGTTGGCTGACGCAATTCCTTCATCTACATACCGCAAATGACTTCCACTTCTGCGCACAAAACCCTAATTTCTTAAAATCGACAATCTTCGACCACCTCTTATAAGATCTCAGCGACGAACAAAATCTCAACATTGGGATATATTATCAGAAAACTGCACAGAGAATGACAAGGAGATGCCATAAGATGAGTTCACGTTCATGAGCCCTGACGTTTTGGCTTCCGCGACCAGAGAGAGAATTTGGAAACTGATCTCTGAAGAACACGGCGGGAACGTAAGAAATTCCGGTGAAAATGACACGGATGACGGAACTCTCTTTACCAGGTAGAGGGTTACTGTCACGTGTCTCATTTTTGAGCAAATTCGTAGCTATATGGGCCAACCTCACAAAGCCCACTTACAATTCTTTTGTCAAGCTCATCAAGTTATTTTCATATGAGATGTTTTTTTTAGTCTCGTCTTTTATAAGTTGGATTGATTTATCAAATGCTGATGGTTTCTAACAGTGGTACATCTCTATATATATACTACTGACTACTGTGTTTAATTTGTTTCAACAGGCCAAGAATACCGTCTGGTGAGACCATTAACTAATTTATATACGTAACAAGAACAAAAAAAACAAAGAAAAAACAAAACAAAAAACAAGAACAAAATCTGCCAACTTATACTTTTCTTGTATCTACGTAACAAAAACAATGCACTGAAATCTGCATATAAATTATATGATATTGATTTGTAAAGATAGATAGTGAAGTTATGCCTTAGTATGCTTTGGCATATATATATCGAACACATTCATTTTTTATTATTATTATTATTCTTCAATGTAAAGACAAAAACACAAAAGTTTGGCAAGTTACCAAAATAATTTGCTTTGTGTCAATTGAATTATAAAAAATGACCAAATGATAAGTTTAGAGCAATTAGAAGAACACATAGTGCTCGCCAATTTTATCAAGATTCGCTAATTGCATGCAAGCTGTATATATTCCTTGAGACATACCTAATAAAATATAAATAAACAAATGGAAAGACAAACACACAGTGAAACCCATTAAACCCAATGATATTTTTCAAATATTCCCACAAGACATAAAACGACACCAAAACATGAATCATCGAAACCGACAGTTCCAATTTCCACCTTTTTGGCAATCGAACATATCTATAACAACTTTATAAATACACCTAAATGGGCATTTAACTTGCAATTAAAATTTAAAGCTTGAAGCTCATTTTACCAAATGGAGTCAGGTATTCCGATCCAAAGAGGTATCACATAGTTTCAAAACTGTATAGTTTCATGTTATCTTATTATCGCATTTGGCTCCAAAAGCAATTTAATTTTTGATTAATATAATACTTACGACGTAGGAGAAGAGCAGTCAAAAAGCATCAAGGCATGGAAGGAACTAAGGATAACAAAGGTCAATAACAAGTAAGAAACAACACAACACAAACCCTTTTCAGCTTTCTGCACTTCCAATCGCGGTTTCAATACCGATTTTCTGATTGCAGGACTCAGAAGAAGCTCCTAGAGATTTCAGGATGGGAGAAAAAGAAAACAACAAAGATCGAATCTGAACTCGCTAGAATCCAGGTGATTCCACAAATAGCATCTACCAACTCCTATAAGATCTCTAGACTCATGTCAAATATTATGCTTAAGACTGTTCTATTGCTGAAGCTTAAGATTAAAAACATGAATCTTTAAACAACAAGCAAATCAAAGACTATTGAAACATGACATTACACGCTATCAAAGAACAAACGAAATTGTTGTTTTCTGCAGCGGAAGATGGACAGTAAAAAAATGGAGAAAGCAGAGAAACTAAGGAGCAAAAAAGCAGCAATTCATGCAAAGGCACAAGAGAAGAAGGCAAATGTTCAAACCAGACGCGCTCAAGGGATCCTCCATGCGGAAGAAGAAGCTGCTAGGTTTCAAGCCACTGGGAAGATACCCAAGAAGTCTTTTAGCTGCTTCTGAGATCAGCAGTAACCTGTGAAACAGATTATCACCTATTTCCAATATGTGCAGACTTGTATCTTATATATGTTGTGTGTTTTGCTTGTGTTGGTCATGAAACCAGAGAGTGCTAAATTCATTGTCCATATACCAAAACCTTGAACAACCTATTGACAACGCAAAACAATGCTAGAATAAAATCAGCAACCTAGGTAAATGGAAAACCGACAATTTCATCTGAAGGTCTCGAAGACTTATTATTGAAGTTGGAAAAGCTGGAAACAGGACATGAAAGAGTCACGAAACCACAGCTTCTTGAAGACGCATCACAACACTAAAATCACTGATCAGTCTACGACAAAGAAAGACACATAGAATCAATTGACTTGTTAAAACTAAATAACAGACTTCACTTCCAATACTACCCGGCATTTCAAACCTTCAAGGCTTTGTCTATATTTAGTTGATCTTTAGAGATAAAGGAAACCCAAAGACGCAAAAAAAAAAAAAAAAAAACATTTCAGAGGTAGAGGCAGAATGTGAAGACTTTTTGGGATGTGATAGTCTGGCTAAGATAAGACAACTGTCTACCATTGCTTCAACCAACCTGAAACACCACACAAATTCAAATAATCTTTTAGAGATCTCTATTAATGAGGAGCAAACCTAAATAAAAGAAATTTTCTAGCGTAAGAGGACAAGAACAATAAGTTCGCCCACATGCATTAACCATAAGAACTTTATATATGGCCTCGAACGATGTAATGTGGTGCTATAGATGCGATAGTTGAAAATCTATTCTTTGATCTTTCCAACAAAACTATCTACTTTTTATAGTAAAAGAAATTACCCTGGAGAATATTGAGTTTACATGAAGTAAACGACTCCAAAAATAGGAAAAATTTAAGCCTGTCTGTAAGTAAATATTACTTACCACTTATTACTGATACACCTAACAGCAGACCAAGGCAGGCTACCCTTAGTTATTGGCAATAAATTGCCTGATCGATATGTGGAGGAATTTGCTTGATCTCTGTTCCAAGCTCTTGCTCAATCCGGTAACTACAAAAATGTAGGACTAAAGTTAAACTATGATGTAGGAAACAGGAGCACAAACCAGTTAATTAAGAGAGAAAGACATACAGGTTAAAGCGGTCCTCATAGGTAATAAGATTCACAGCTAAACCAAGATGGCCAAACCTTCCTGATCGGCCAACCTGAACAGCAACCGAGTATCAAATCAACTGACCATCAATCAATATGTAGGAATCCAGTAAAAGTTAGACATATTGAGCTTACCCTATGTAGATAGGTTTCTGCATTCTTTGGGAAATCAAAGTTTATCACCACATTGACTGCTTGAATGTCAATCCCACGTGTGAACAAGTCTGCAGCAACCATCATCAAATCATAAACTATTCAGGTGAAGGACTTAGCCCATTTCACAATGTCAATTTAGTAAAACCAGTGTCAATTATTCCCCTAAAGCCTCGACTAAAGCCACCTTGGGTTCTACGAAGTAGATAATTGAGCATTTAATTCATTGTGCTCCTCCAATAACAACATGACACTAAGGCTTACCAGTACAAACAAGATTCCGGCATGCACCATTGCGAAAGTCATGGAACACCCTATTCCGGTGGTCTTGAAGCATCTTTGCATGGATGTAAAAGCACGAATACCCGAGTTCTGTGATTTTCTTAGCTAAGAGCTCCACGCGGTTCACAGAATTGCAGAATATGATCGATTGGTTAATTTGCAGCTGCAGAAGAAGAAGAGCGTAAATGCCAGATAAGGAAAGAAAACAAAACGATCAAAGCTTAGTTCAGATCTTACCTTGGAGAAAAGTGTATTCAAGCAATGAATTTTCTGTCTTTCTTCAACAAATGCATAGAATTGGGTAATACCCTTGAGCGTAAGCTCATCCATGAGATTGATGACGTAAGGATTGGTCAGAAATCTATCCTTAAAATCCTTGACAGTGACAGGAAACGTGGCTGAGAACATCAATATCTGGCGAGTTTCTGGAAGAAAGCTAATCAAATGTTCCACTGAAGGTTGGAACTCTTGAGACAAAAGCTTATCGGCCTGATGAAAAGATCCATAATCAAATTAGAATTGGGAGCAAAATGAACAGTTCTACAGTTAAAAGAAAAAGAGAGATAAAAGAAATTAAAGAGAAAAAATACAAAGTACGTATCAAACAATTACCTCATCCATAACAAGCACCGAACAATCTTTTAAAACACAAACACCTTTCTTGGCAAGATCCAGAATTCTGCCAGGAGTTCCTACCAGTAAATGGACAGGCTGATACAGACGCATAATATCGTCTTTCAGACTGGTTCCCCCAGTGGTCACCATGACTTGAATCTTCAAATGCTTACCCAGCTCCTTACACACCTGTGATGTCTGAAGGGCTAACTCTCGAGTTGGAACAATTATAACAGCTGCGTACGAGACACCCATCAACCATAAACTAAATTAGACCGGAAGCAGTAAACCTCTAAGGAAAACAATTTAAGCTACTGATAGAAGCAACGGGTTTAGAGGCTCAATGGGTTCATTGTTATTAACTAAGTGTTATAAAGTATCTAGTTTTTATTGTGCTTACTCTTTAATTAGGTTATCTCTTTAGTCTTTATCTATACATTATGTCTGAGAAAATGAGGAGAGATCCATGAAAAATTCCTCTAAGTTATTGTAATTCCAGACCAATAATCTTATATAATATATCAGCTTCGATATTCTGTTCTTATCAGCTAAATGTAGGTCAAGTTGATAATTTGATGTGGTGCAGAATGCGATAAAAGGATAAAAGAATTAGAAGTTACACAGTTACCTTGAATAACGTTGTTATCTTGGTCAATTTTTTCCAAGACAGGAATACAAAAGGCGGCTGTCTTCCCAGTCCCGTTCTTTGCTCTGGCAAGGATATCTCTACCAGTTAAGGCAATTGGAATACTCTCTTCTTGAATAGGAGAAGGTCTTTCAAAACCCTTCTCATAAATTCCCATGAGAAGCTCCCGTTTCAAAAAATAATCTTCAAACTCGTTCCCTTTGGTTGCTGTCACATCCTGAAAATGATAACAAGTGAAGAATTGAGAAAATGTCATCCCATGCAACCAAGAATTAATTCGGTTCTACAAATAGATTCTCAAGCAGTTTTTGTATAAAGAAACATTTTTAACAAGAGCTTCTTTGCCATGGTAAAAAGTATCATTGACAAGCATTGATTTAACTTTAAAGCTATCAAATAAGCAAGAACACCTTTGAATGAAACAAAAGAAATCGAAATCCTAATTTACTGTATTATGTCCATATATTAAACCTTACCTCTGTTCTGTAGCGAGTATCAGGTGCTGGTAGCTTTAACCTCGCTTTCCAATCTTCCGAACTGAAGAGAAATTGGAATATAAACGTTATCACACAGACAAAAATGACACCAACACTAAATAGTCCAATGCCATGGTAACGTAAGAAACAAGTATTTATAACTTCAAATGAAAACAAGCACACCTAAGATTAAACAAAAATAGTCCAAACTTGAACTCACTTTGGGTCGATAACTTCGGACTGAACAGTTTTCTCGACTTCCACAACAGCGTCACCGTTATTGTTACCGCCAGGGATCTGAGCTCTTCGAAGCCATTGTTGCTGTTGCTGTTGTTGTTGGTGTTGGTATTGATGCGGCTGCGAGGGCGCTTGTTGAAACTGCTGTTGGTGATTCTGAGCGTAACCACCGCGCTGAACATATTGTGGCGGCGGTTGTTGTTGATAACCAGGCCGTGATTGGTAATTAGGGTTAGGGTTAATGGCTCCACGGCCAGCGCCAATTCCTGGAGGATATCTTCCTCGATTGTTCATCACAACTTTTGTTTTCTTGATATCTAAACGCTAATAACCAAAACTCTGACTAAGGAAGGGATCTGTACACCAAACAGGAACTAGGGTTTCCTACGGTAATACACAACCTAGGGTAATGTCGGAATTTTGAAAAAAAAATCGCGACTTAATTACCCAAAACAAGGAAAAAAAAAACAGCTCTTCCGGAGAAATCTAGGGTTTGTAAAATAACAAAATCGGAGATAAGGGAGTAGCAGATCTGGAATTTCAAATCCAAAATGAAGCGAAATTTAGGGATTGGTAATTTGGAAAGAGGTCCACGCGAGGAACGAGAGAGAGAGAGAGAGATCAAAAGGGTCAATAATACAGAGACGAAGGTACTCGCGTGAAACAGAGAGATATGTCTATGTGTAATATTTGATCGGACTTTGTTGGCATTCCGTAAGGCCTGGCGGTCTTGGGCTTGGGGTGTTATAAATAACGGATTTTTCAGCTTTTTTTCTTTCTGAAATTTATAAAAATTGCCCATTACTTCCTTTTCTTTTACATATTTACCCATTATTTCTTTTTTATTAACAACATCTAGTTTATCAACTTAATCAGAGGTTAACGGTGTAAAGCCACACATTTATACAAATCACGAATGTAAACAAATTACAATAACTCCGGTTTTCCTAAAGCAGTTTTAAAATATTTGCAAACCAGTTCGCCTCTTTACTTATATCTTTCAGTTTCTAAGGCTGATTTTTAGCTCAAGATTAATGTCATTCCACAGTTTACAAACACTACATGGTTGGTCGTCATAGATTATCATTCAGCTCCAAAGCATTTCTCTAATGTTTTTATCCATCATTCATTGGGCTTCTTTTATTCAACATGACTTGGTTTATATGACTGGAGTGGAGTCGTAATGACATCTTCCTCATTTTGCTGTGTCATTTGCTTTTTTCTTCAACTCCACCAAGATCATGTGTTCCTTCGACTCGTATTTGAGTGAGTTTTTTTGTTGCTAAATAATTTTTGAGTGAGTTTATGGAATTCCAAAACTTTCACATAATTTAAATAAGTAGGCTTCTTAGAACCGAAGAGGATATTGTAATCTCATTTAATTAATTGGATTATGCTCTAATATTGTCCTACCCCATACTCCATACACTATACCGCGCGCATGATAGTGAAAACATGTAACAAGATATAATTCAAGCTGACATTAATTTTGCGTCTTATTGCACTTGATAAGATGCGCTAGATGAAGTTCTTCAATTTTGGTGTTGTTCCGAGATCACATATGCTAAATTTGGATACAGAAATAGGCTAAAATTTTTACTTTTTGATAAATAAATAGTCTAATAAGTAATATCATTAACCAGATTTATATTAAGGGTGAGTGATCGGGGACAGTGACTACACTTCTAATCACTAATAGTGGATTTTGCCCGGTAACGAACCTACAAATTACGGTCTTACTCGGAGTTTTGAAAAGAAAAACTTACCTGCACCTGATGGTGTGCTGCCTAATCTTCAAGCACGATTATCCCATGATCAAATCCTTGTACATGGTGTAAGTTGTGAGGTACTTAGGTGGAAAAGATTACGAAACAAAGTAGTATTCGCCAAAGCGAAAAAGAAATGAAAAACATTGTGGGCCGACGAGACTGGGTAAGCCCAGTAAGGAAAACGACTCTACGCAATCGGAGAAGGTCGCCAAGCGTACGGTCGTCCCCTCATCAAAGAAACAACGTCGCTCGCTTCTATTTAATAAAATCCAAAACCTTTTCTCAAATATTAAAACACACTGAGAAAGAGACTTGGTCACACGCGCCTCCGAAGGCAGTGCGAAACTAAACCAGCTACTTAAACTAACCAAGTCACCAAACCGGATAAAACGTAGTCGTTGATTCGAAGAGCGTGTTTACGATACGCGCATCATGCGAGTACGAGTAAGAGAGTTGGTGGTATATTCACGGCATATTATATGTGCACGATTTGAATCTCTAGGAAACGAGAGGGTATTTTCGTAACTTTCTTATAAAAATCCTAAACACGACTGGTTGGCCAAAAACTGAAAAGGGAAAGAGAGAGAGAGCGTTGGACGGAAAATCTGAAGACCGCCGAGAAATACTGTTGAAACGGAACTCTTACGTATTTCTCAGGAGATAATACGTTTCTAATCATCAGTCTTCGATTCTCTCTCTCTCGCGGCCGTTATTTCTTACTCGGCTCAGCTTCGACGCTCTCTTCTCATGATCGGGTCAGTCTCTCGTTCTCTCCGTCTTTGTGCAGTAAGATTTCTTCTCGATTGTCTCCGTTTCTCTACTGATTTTATGATTCTACACTTTAGGTTTGTGCTTTCATCTAAGATTATTGAGCACATTTGATGTTTCTTTTGGGTAAAATCGAGTGTGCTATTGATGCAACGTTCGTTTGCTCCACAGGTGCTCGATAAGTTTCGAGGAGAGAAGTAAGGCTGTCGTAGATTTTCTCTGAGAGCTATGGATTTTGCGTGTAGCGTTCCGCGGCGTAGTATGTTTCATGGTGCGGATTGTGCGAGCTATTGCTTGCCTAATCGAATGATAAGTTCGAAACTGCGCCCCACGGGACTCGGCAGTAAATTTTGGGATCCGATGATTGATTCTAAAGTTCGTTCGGTTAGCAGATTGAAAAGAAATGTAGCGCATCGTGGTCTTTTGACTGTGAATGCTGGTTTCACTGGAAGATTCTATGGTCATTTGCTTCCTACAAAACCCAAAAATGCTCCGTTGGGATTTAGGTTACTTTGTCAACGTAGTGATTCTGTAGGAGATATGGATGGGAATGACCGAAATTTGGAATTTGCAGAAAGTAGTGATGACAGAGAGGTTACATTTTCTAAAGAAGAAAAGGACACAGGAGAGCAAGACTCTGCACCTAGTTTGGAGGAACTCAGGGATCTACTGAATAAGGCAACTAAAGAATTGGAAGTTGCTAGTCTAAACAGTACCATGTTTGAGGAAAAGGCTCAGAGAATATCAGAGGTAGCGATAGCACTGAAGGATGAAGCAGCCAGTGCGTGGAGTGATGTAAACCAAATCCTTAACGTGGTGCAAGAGACGGTTGATGAAGAGTGTGTTGCTAAAGAAGCTGTCCAGAAGGCTACTATGGCATTATCTCTGGCTGAAGCAAGGCTGCAGGTTGCACTGGAATCACAAGAAGCTGAGGGGTATGATCCTTCAGAAGTTTCTGAAGAGAGTGAGGCTAGAGATGGTGTTAAAGATAAAGAGGAAGCCCTTTTGTCTGCTAAGAACGACATAAAAGAATGCCAAGAAAATTTAGCAAGTTGTGAGGACCAACTCAGGCGTTTGCAAATTAAAAAGGACGAGCTGCAGAAGGAAGTAGACAAATTGAATGAGGCTGCTGAGAGAGCACAAATCAGCGCATTGAAAGCCGAGGAGGATGTCGCAAATATCATGGTATTGGCCGAACAAGCTGTGGCATTTGAGCTTGAGGCTACTCAACGTGTCAATGATGCAGAGATTGCTCTGCAGAGAGCAGAGAAGTCTCTTTTTGGTTCCCAAACTCAAGAAACAACCCAGGGCAAGGTGTTGGATGGAAAAACTACTGTTCTAGATGAGGATGACGTCTTGAGTGACATGGTTGATGTAAGCCATCAAGCTGAAAGAGACTTATCAGTAGATGGAGTTTCAACAGATGTTGTGGCGGGTAAAGTTGGCCAGAGCTCTCAACAACTAACTCAGTCTTACGAGTCAGATAATGAGAACGGAAAGCCAACTGCAGATTTCGCTAAAGAGGTTGAAGCAGAAGTAGAGAAGTCAAAGAATGTCGTTCAGACCAAAAAACAGGAAGTGCAGAAAGATCTGCCAAGGGAGACTTCATCTCTTAATGGTACCAAGGCATCATTGAAGAAATCCTCTCGTTTCTTTCCTGCATCTTTCTTCTCTTCCAATGGGGATGGAACTGAGACAGTTTTTGGGAGTCTGGTGGACTCTGTGAAACAGCAGTGGCCCAAGCTAATTCTTGGATTTGCACTTCTTGGGGCAGGGTTAGTTGGAAATCTACTCTCTGTTTTGAAGAATTTTGTTAAACCATAAACTCTTGTCCGTTTTTCTGATTGCAAGTTTTCTGATTCATTCCAGATTGACAATCTATTCCAATGGAGTAGGAAGGAACAATCAGCTGCCACAACAGCCAAATATTGTCAGCACTAGCACAGACGAGGTTTCCTCCAGCACAAAGCCTCTGATCCGTCAGGTGCAGAAACTTCCAAAGAGAATAAAAAAGCTACTTGAGATGTTCCCTCAGCAAGAGGTATGAGTGATCATACAGGAAATGTACTCTTTCACCAAGTCCCATACAAACCTTATGGAAATTAATTTGCTGCCTCCAACTTCTATAACACTTAGGTTAATGAGGAGGAAGCTTCCCTTCTCGATGTGGTGTGGTTACTGCTTGCAAGTGTCATATTCGTGCCTCTATTTCAGAAAATTCCTGGAGGTAACGTAATATAATCATGAGTTATTTCAATCATTGTATTTTTGGTGCCCATATTTTGTCCTCCTCGTTTTATTTGGACTCGTACTATTCATTGTTATCATCAGACAAAGAATTTCAATTCTGGTGCCGCAATCATGATGCATAGAGATTTATATGCTATCTTGTTGGTTTCATCTGCTGCAATCTATAGGCAGCCCTGTTCTTGGATATTTGGCGGCGGGAATCCTGATTGGTCCTTATGGCCTCTCAATAATTCGTAATGTTCATGGAACCAAGGCCATTGCCGAATTTGGAGTTGTCTTCTTGCTTTTCAACATTGGCCTAGAGGTGAATTTCAGTATTTGTGATAATTTTACTTTGTCTCTTTTTCAGAGGAAGGAAAAGCCAATTATTTCAATTTTCTCTGTCTGACAGCTCTCTGTTGAAAGACTAAGTTCCATGAAGAAATACGTTTTTGGATTAGGCTCCGCGCAGGTGATTTGGGGCTTTCCTTAACTGTATTTTTGCACCTACAATGCATGCCTGTTCTGTGTATATTGCTGTGTTTTCTTTTAATCTGGTTTTTCATTGCTGTAATCCAGGTTCTTGTAACGGCAGCAGTAGTTGGTTTGATCACTCACTATGTTGCTGGTCAGGCTGGTCCAGCGGCAATAGTAATTGGCAATGGCCTAGCATTGTCTTCCACTGCTGTGGTCCTTCAGGTAAATTTCAGTCACATTCTTTCAAATTGGCACCAATTTATTTTAGGTGAACGTGTTAGTGTGTTACTGCTTCTTTGGAAGATATCCAGTAATAGCCAGTGCTACTAAACCTTTTTCTTAAATAATGTTTTTAAGGAAATAAGTTTGTGATAGTCTGTTCTAGCTTTTTATGTGATTTAGCTACCAATTGATTAAACTGATACAATGATCGGTTTGCAGGTTTTACAAGAACGGGGTGAGAGCACCTCAAGACATGGACGAGCTACATTTTCGGTCTTGCTTTTCCAGGTTTGTTCGGAACACCAAGTTGTTACTGCGCTTGTATAATTGCTATTATGCTGGGTAACTCTGGTCAATCTGGTCTTGGTCTTTACAGGATCTGGCTGTGGTCGTGTTACTGATTCTCATCCCACTTATTTCACCTAATTCATCCAAAGGAGGGGTAAGTTTAGCTTAAGTTTTTCCTTTTTTTCTTTACCCTCTGCTCTTTTAAGGAAATACTCGTGGTCATGTGTTGCTCTTATTTGTTGAAAAATGCTATTGCTGCATTTTTCTCAAGGAAGCCTAAAAATTATTCCTTAAGAGGAGAATGCTAAGTTGCTAACTGCTTTTCTCAGATTGGATTTCAAGCCATTGCTGAAGCTCTTGGACTTGCTGCAATCAAAGCAGCAGTTGCTATTACTGCCATAATTGCTGGTGGTCGTCTCGTAAGTCTCAATGATTTTCCAGTTTCTCTTTGGAGACTCTAGATATGCAAATAAGTTAAACAACAAAAGAGAGATCCGGATAAAAGATGAAAAAAACCATAAGATTTTCTAAAAAAGGGGTTTGGATGAAATTATAATGAAACTCAATAGCTAACACTGCTGATGCGGTGCTGAATCATAGTTTTTTTACAATGCATTGACCCCTTTTGTGGCGCACACAGCTGCTGCGGCCGATCTACAAGCAAATTGCCGAAAACCGAAATGCTGAGATATTCTCCGCCAATACGCTTCTCGTTATTCTTGGGACTAGTTTACTGACAGCTAGGGTATGACCTTGGTTTTCCTTGTTGGTACTTGGCATTCTCGTATATTCTGCCATGTCTTTTGTTCCGTTCATGTAACTTTTTTCTATCAATAAATTAGGCGGGACTTTCCATGGCATTAGGAGCGTTTTTGGCTGGTCTACTCCTTGCAGAGACTGAATTTTCGTTGCAAGTTGAATCAGATATTGCTCCATACCGTGGTCTTCTGTTGGGACTCTTCTTCATGACGGTAATTTGTGAACTAGGTCTTCAAAATAGCTGATCGACAAATTTACTAAGTAATTGAGGACGATAAATAGGATATTAGGGAACATATAGGATATATGATGTGTTATGACCTACTTATATGCACTTGTAAGATTCTGATTTTGTTTTCAGCTACAGTTATTCTCGTTCATGAAACTAATGGGACACGCTGCATAAAATTCAGGTTGGCATGTCCATTGATCCAAAACTTCTTCTTGCCAACTTCCCTGTCATAATGGGGACCTTAGGACTCTTATTAGTTGGCAAGACTATACTAGTGGCGATCGTGGGAAAATTGTTTGGCATTTCAATCATATCTGCCGTTAGGGTCGGTCTTCTTCTAGCTCCTGGTGGAGAATTCGCATTTGTTGCCTTTGGAGAAGCTGTCAATCAGGTTTGTTATATATATGATGATGATTTTGTTGCTTTTCTCAATGGGTTTAGTAACTGCAATGTTTCTTGGAAACTCGATGGGTTGCTTTTTGATACTTCTCATCTATTATTTTTGGGAAAGTTAGGCTCACATCATGATGCAAGTAGTGCTATTTGCTTATAATTAGTCATTTAGATGGAAACTAGAAAACGGTAATGTCATGTTTTGTGGATTAGGCAGCTGAGGTTTCTGTTCTTCTTTATTCCTATGTTTCCCTCTAACGCTTAATTGGTGTTTCTTCCAGGGTATAATGACTCCGCAGCTATCTTCGTTGCTGTTTCTCGTTGTGGGAATATCAATGGCTCTTACTCCTTGGTTAGCTGCCGGCGGCCAATTAATTGCGTCTCGATTTGAGTTACAAGATGTCCGAAGTTTATTACCAGTTGAAAGCGAGGTACTCCTTCACCACACTAAAAAATAAATAATTTATCACCATTTTTAGCATCATTGTAAAATTAAAACAATAAGGCCAGTATAGTATATGAAGAAAGAGATTGTTGACGTGTTGTTAGTAGACTCAACACTCATTTAGAGGACTTTACATACTTGACGTCAATATCCTTCTGAAGCTCATGCATTCTTGGGTTGAGAAAATCATTACAAGGCTAGTAAAGATGACTGATTCTTTACTTTTGTCTGAATTTATTTGTAGACGGATGATTTACAGGGTCACATCATTATTTGCGGATTTGGACGAATTGGTCAGGTTTGTATCGTATTAACTCTTCTAGAAGTTTAGATAGTCTGATTTAGATGATATCTTAGTGTTATATGATAAATTTCTGTCTTGACCGCTGTTTTCTAAATGCTACACGCAGATAATTGCTCAGCTTCTTTCAGAAAGACTTATCCCATTTGTTGCCCTCGATGTCAGCAGGTAACATAACATGGTTGCCTTGTGTTGCTCAATGTATATAAACAGCTTTTTATTTGTCTCATTTCGCACCAAAAATTTCCTGTTTTACAGTGATAGAGTAGCAATTGGTCGTTCCCTAGATCTCCCAGTTTATTTTGGAGATGCTGGTAGTAGAGAGGTACGAGTAGAAAGCTGGTGAAACAAATCAGAAGTATAACTACACATCATCCAAAATTCTTGAGGTTCTTTTACTTACGTGCAGGTACTGCACAAGATTGGGGCAAATAGAGCATGTGCTGCGGCTATTGCTTTAGACACACCTGGAGCAAATTACAGATGTGTCTGGGCTCTCAACAAATATTTCCCCAATGTCAAAACCTTTGTCCGTGCACACGACGTTGATCATGGCCTCAATCTTGAAAAAGCCGGCGCTACCGCTGTAAAATCCTCACAAACTTTCCTTCTCCTTTAGTTACACAATTTTTTCATTGTAGACTGATTAGTCTCGACCTAAAAACTTGTTAGGTTGTTCCTGAGACGCTGGAACCAAGTCTACAGTTGGCAGCTGCTGTTCTTGCACAGGTACAAGAGATTTTTTTGTTTCTTTTTTCTTGTAACAAAAGAAGCCATCAAAGATTATATCAGTTATTAACCTTTTCGGCTTCTTTTTCAGGCCAAATTACCGACGTCAGAGATAGCAACAACGATCAATGAGTTCAGATCTCGTCACTTGTCTGAACTAACCGAGGTATGTTTTGTCAATAAGAAAACTCTAATTCTTCTTATTATCTTCTTTAATGGATCCCATGATGGTACAGCTATGTGAGACAAGTGGGAGCTCTCTAGGTTACGGGTTCTCTAGAACTTCGAGCAAACCAAAATCACCATCACCATCACCATCTGATACATCTGACGATAACCAGATTATTGAAGGCACACTCGCTATCTAACCTTTTTCTTGCTTCTGGTAAGACCACATTTCAACTTGTTTTGCTTAAAACTGTACAGAAACCAAATCCTTATTTTGAAGAATCGTAATGGAAAAAAAGTATCAAATTTTGATGGATGATGTGTTGAAATTTCTCTAGCTTGTTTCCTGCGGGGGAAAACCAAAAACAAATAATATTGTATTCAACATTGGTCTAATATGTGAAATTCATCCGTGATTCTCATATTAAGATCTTCTTCACCTTCAACTCTTACCACTTGTAGAATTTTCAGCTTGATTGTTCGAGCTCATAAGTCGAATCACAAAGACTTTGAAGAACTGGTCTTCGATCTAACACGTAGATTTAACAAGTTCATTTGATCAAGTGTATATGGTAATGTTGATGAGTGTCAAATTAAAACAAGATATATAAGTTTTCTTAAGAATCCAAATTTGAGAAGGAAAAGAAGACTAATCAACTAAAAAAGCTACAATATACAACATTTCTAACCTTATTTTTGGCCAGCATTACAACATACATATGTAACTAATTAGTGCAACATATAAAAATGAGTGTATGTAACGGTCCGCTTAGATTTAAGAAACCAAATTGTCTTGACTGGTATAAAACCGGGAAATTCAGGTAAAATCAACGAACCGGTTTTGGGTTTTTAAACTTAAACCCTTTGTCGCGTGCAATTAAAAGAAGAAACCCTAGAGGACAAATTAAAGCATCTTCTTCTTCTTCAACAATTTATCGTTTCTTCTCTGCTCTTCTCAGTATCACAAATTAACAGACTTGATAGTCTTCTGTCTCCGTCACTCATTTAATCTTACCTTCTTCCTCTTTAACTCAAGGTTCGAAGCCACGACGAGCAGACTAGTGTTCTGTTTGCCTGGTAAATTAATGGCGTCGATGATGTTTACCGATTGCTCCTCCGCTACGACGTCGCGTCTCATCCATATCAACCGCCGCAACAGTACTTTCCTCCTCCGTCAGTGCGTCGGCCAACTCCGCTTACAAACCACTGCTTCTGGCCGTGGCTACACTCTCTCCATTCGCTCCTCTTCTTCTCCCATTTCCGGTACAGACTAGTCCTTTTGATCTAATTGAGCACCACATTGAACTTGTCACCGATTAAAACTTTTAAAAAACTATTTTCTTTGTTGCAAAAAATGGTTTTGTAGACAATCAATTAGACTGTTCCTGCCCGGAAAAATTGAGTTTTTATTTTATTTTATTCTGTTATTAGAATCATAAAAAATTTGTTTTTTTTTTTTTACAGCTGATACAAAATTAGAGGGTGCCGCAAATATAATTGATGGAAAGGCTGTGGCAAAAAAGATCAGAGATGAAATCACAGTCGAAGTTTCAAGAATGAAGGAATCAATCGGTGTGATTCCTGGATTAGCAGTTATACTCGTTGGGGACAGGAAGGACTCCGCAACTTATGTGAGGAACAAGAAGAAAGCTTGTGAATCCGTTGGAATTCAATCATACGAAGTTCGGCTCTCTGAAGATGCATCAGAAGAAGAAGTGTTGAAATCTGTCACAAGCTTCAACGATGATCCTTCTGTTCATGGGATCCTTGTTCAGTTGCCTCTACCATCGGTAAACTCAGTCTATCTTCATATTCTTAAGTTAAGTGAACAGCCATTTACAGCAGAGTTTTTGGATTTTGTGTATATATGCAGCATATGGATGAACAGAACATATTGAATGCGGTTAGTATAGAGAAAGACGTAGATGGATTTCACCCGCTAAATATTGGACGGCTTGCCATGCGTGGAAGAGAACCC
>OVBW01000081.1:31214-41857 GCA_900406355.1 Erysimum pusillum | reverse complement strand
TTTGAGGCTTTGTTTTTGGTGAGCAGGATATCAACGCACTTAATGATGAGAACAATGCTCCTCTGCATTGGGCATGCTTGAATGGCCATGTTGAGGTAACCATCAGTCATGTCCGTGCTTGAAAAGGTTTTGTTTCTCTGGTTTAACTAACTGGAAAGCTACTTACAGGTGGTGAAGAGATTGATCTTAGCAGGAGCCAGTTTAAGTCTTTTGAATCGGTTTGTCTCTTGGATCTTTCTTTTAAATCTATAGGAGGAAATAAGCTGAAACTGTTAGAAGCTTGAAATTTTGCAGGTATGAGCGGACTCCGATGGATGAAGCCATTGGTGCAGGGAAGATGGAGATTATAGATGCTATCAACACAACTGTTGCCCAAATGGAACTTGAAAATACCAGTGTGACTTGACTTTTCAGAAATCTTCATGATCATCATCCTAAATGTTCTCTCCCTCGCTCTCTGAAATTTACAAGTGAGCTTTTGTGTTGTGAGATTGCTTTGTTTACCTAGACTAGTAGTTGTTAGAACTAGAATCATACGATGAATTACCTTTGGTTGCAAAACANCTCGCTCTCTGAAATTTACAAGTGAGCTTTTGTGTTGTGAGATTGCTTTGTTACCTAGACTAGTAGTTGTTAGAACTAGAATCATACGATGAATTACCTTTGGTTGCAAAACACACAACCACAAACTTGTTCAATTAATTTTGGGCTTCGACCATATTTGAATTTGATTCGGTTTTGAATTAACAAATTTGCAATAAGGCATGCATTCTGTGTAAACCAAACCTGAACTAAAAAATCTAATGTGAAATTAGAGCTTTATTTCCCTTTATAATTTTGAATTCTCACNAAGGCATGCATTCTGTGTAAACCAAACCTGAACTAAAAAATCTAATGTGAAACTAGAGCTTTATTTCACTTTATAATTTCGAATTCTCACTTTTTTATATATCATAGTTGTATTTTTTCATATTCAAAATGTCGAACTAATATGAACTTTAGAAAAAACGAATGAAAAGTTGATCCACATTAATTATTTATTAGATTTTTTTCTCAAGTAAGCAATACAGTTTCATAGAAAAGTAAACTTGAACAAAAGACATTATGATGATATAAATGACTCACAAAGTCACAATCAAAGTGAACAAGCTCAAACCAAATTATCCGAACAAGACACTGCCTACACTGGTTAAAGCTATTGGTGCGCGATGGCCAAGATTGCAAACGTACACAAAGGAGATCCTAAGTAATCAAAGAAGATATCTTCGACCATCCTTATCTTTTAGAAGTCAATAAACAAACATTCGTGTGGACGCAATAGCTAGACAAACTTGTCATTTTTCTTGTTATCATGCGGTTCTTGATAACTCTATTTCCAATTGGTTGAGTATGGTTGAGATGGATAATTACCTTATGTATTCTCGGTAATGCAATAAATGAATGTAATTTTGTATGTGTATATATTCTCCTTAAAACTGACATAGTATAAGTCGGTATAGGGTATACAATATTCTTCATTTTCCTGACTNGTCAATAAACAAACATTCGTGTGGACGCAATAGCTAGACAAACTTGTCATTTTTCTTGTTATCATGCGGTTCTTGATAACTCTATTTCCAATTGGTTGAGATGGATAATTACCTTATGTATTCTCGGTAATGCAATAAATGAATGTAATTTTGTATGTGTATAGATTCTCCTTAAAACTGACATAGTATAAGTCGGTATAGGGTATACAATATTCTTCATTTTCCTGACTTCGGCTTTTATTTTTCTGCCAAGCAATATAGATTATGCGAGTTTGATCCATACCAACAATACTATTACAAACCACTAAACTACAAATCATGATTACATGTGAAAACTTTTTTAGTTAATACTACAAATTAGATATATTTTCTCCAATTTGGTGAACTATGGTTTGTTAGCTAGACTAGTGGTTGTAGGAACGGGACGAATAAGATATAAAAGTGAAAACCTTTCGGTGCCCATTCCTTCTTTTGTTTTTAACATATGTGCAGTGCACCATTCCTTCTGATAAATACTAGCAAGATTAAACAAATTAAAAGATATAATTACTAATTTTGGTTTAGTCCGAAGGGGAATGAATCTCTCTACCAAATCCATGCACCTTAATTAACTTGTATTTTTGGCCTTCACGTTCACGTTGTTTTCGCACATGCCTTTCACTTTCTTCAAATAGTTTCATAATTTGTTGGATATAAAAACTATAAAAAAAATATCATTTGTAAACGTTTTCACAGTTGGCAAAACATCATTTTGTAAACCTTTCGGCATAGACTCGTTCTGACGCAGACTGACGCTGTATGTTGGATGTGATGTAGATAACTTTATTAAATGGTTTTTCGTCAACAAATTCCCGGCCCACTCATTTTTGTCACACATATTTTAACTCAACAAAAATAAAATTCTTTTGAATGTGAGGGCTTCTGATTTGGAAATGTATCTCAAGATCTAAGAAAATAATCAATACGTATCATGATTTTCAAATCATTAAAATTTGCTTAGTTATAAAAATAGAGAAAAGGATCAGTACCAGCGTTTGTTTGACAAGGNTTTGTAAACCTTTCGGCATAGACTCGTTCTGACGCAGACTGACGCTGTATGTCTCTAGTCTTTTTATGTTAGATGTGATGTAGATAACTTTATTAAATGGTTTTTCGTCAACAAATTCCCGGCCCACTCATTTTTGTCACATAATATTTTAACTCAACAAAAATAAAATTCTTTTGAATGTGAGGGCTTCAGATTTGGAAATGTATCTCAAGATCTAAGAAAATAATCAATACGTATCATGATTTTCAAATCATTGAAATTTGCTTAGTTATAAAAATAGAGAAAAGGATCAGTACCAGCGTTTGTTTGACAAGGAAAAAAAAAAAGATCAGTAGCAGCGTTCGTTCCAACATAATTATAGTGAACGCTAACAATTTGATGGTTTAATAACGATATTTGTGTTATGATTATACTATGTTAACACTATATATGTTTTTGTGTTATGATGATATCATGATACTATGTTTTCGTGTAATGATTCTACGGGATGGCAAACGACTTCTGAAATATATATTGTTATAATCAATGAAGGAATCTTACAAGTCGTTTAGACTTTGGATATGCTGACTCATAAGTATTGTGAAACAGCTAGCCGATAACAAACTTGAATGTTTCACATGGTCTCTTTCCTAAAAACATTAGTATTTCTTCTGCTATACTTAATTTTCCTGATCTTGAAACTTTTTGTGGAATGGNCTGACTCATAAGTATTGTGAAACAGCTAGCCGATAACAAACTTGAATGTTTCACATGGTCTCTTCCTAAAAACATTAGTATTTCTTCTGCTATACTTAATTTTCCTGATCTTGAAACTTTTTGTGGAATGGGCGATGCTGTTCACCATAATAACCACCAACGAGAAACCATGTGTCTACACGTACAAATATATTTTGTTCGGTTCTTATAAGATTCATCTTCCACTGGTTGACAAACATGCTCATCAATATTATACAAATGTAACCAAAAGATATATAAATAAAGAGATCTGGGCGAGGTATCATTTTCTTGCGAGGGGGGACGAATATTACGTTCGAAAAGTTCAGAAAGCCTAAACCCTATAAAGCCTACGACACAGTTGAATTTTTTATTATTATTTTTTATGGTGGAGTGTTTGAAGGAATATAGTGATTTATTTATTTATTTTTGGCTTTATTCCTACTAGATAAAGCAATCGGTAAACGTATAAAAGTTCAATTAGTTTGGTTATTCAAGTTTGGAAATACATTTGAATGAAGTTTTCAAATACAATAACTGGATTCACCTAATATTTTGATTCTCTAGAAGTCTTTTTCATTGCAGTCATATGTGTTATATATGAAAATACGGATGTTGTATCCAAACAAAGATTAATATGTATACAAATAATTTAGTGGTAAAATCTTCGGTTTNCTACGACACAGTTGAATTTTTTATTATTATTTTTTATGGTGGAGTGTTTGAAAGAATATAGTGATTTTTTATTTATTTTTGGCTTTATTCCTACTAGATAAAGCAATCGGTAAACATATGGAAGTTCAATTAGTTTGGTTATTCAAGTTTGGAAATACATTTGAATGAAGTTTTCAAATACAATAACTGGTTTCGCCTAATATTTTGATTCTCTAGAAGTCTTTTTCATTGCAGTGTTATATATGAAAATACGGATGTTGTATCTAAACAAAGATTAAATATGTTCTGATACAAATAATTTAGCTAGTGGCAAAATCTATGGTTCNTCGGTTTGACATAATTGATATTCAGAATCATTTTTGAATTGTTGTAGTATGTAGGCATAGTTGTTTTTGTAAAAAGGATTTTACATGAGATCTAATTGTGAAATGAAAGTTGACACCCCAAAATAGAGCTATGCAAACGCCCAAATTGATTTGAAATGTAGAAATGGTTCGAACAATATTTTTTTCTCTCCATCTACTCAAAGATCCATATGTTGTGATCTCATAAAAGGATAAACAGGGATTGAACACCTTATACAGTATACAGTGCACACCGACGTGCCTAGGTGGAAGCGAGAAGATTACNAAAGGATTTTACATGAGATCTAATTGTGAAATGAAAGTTGACACCCCAAAATGGAGCTATGCAAACGCCCAAATTGATTTGAAATGTAGAAATGGTTCGAACAATATTTTTTTCTCTCGATCTACTCAAAGATCCATATGTTGTGATCTCATAAAAGGATAACAGGGATTGAACACCTTATACAGTATGTACACCGACGTGCCTAGGTGGAAGCGAGAAGATTACTACAAAGTCTCCTGCGTAATTTAATATAAGTCAGGAAGAATAGTAACGCTAGAAAGTGCACAAATAGGCTCAGTGAGTCAGTTTATAGCAAAAACAGCTTTTAAACCCCCAAAAATTGAATGGGGATATGACTCACGAGTTGATGCATATGAAGGATATAGCATTTAATTTAGGCAATGGAAGAGAAGAAAATCCAAAATTTAGATTCAAAAGCTATATAGCCTATAACTGATACAATAATATGGGCTGATAAATGACTAGCTAGTGTAGCGAAACACGTCAAGTACTAAATAAAACTTCTACAAAATAATCATGTATTGAAAAGAAAAAATTAGTGCATTTAGTTGAAACGCTGTGTATTTACTAAACAAGTAAATCTGTACGAGTTAAGAAGACAAGTGAAGGAGCAAATTAAAATTTATCCTAGGATCAAGGGTTTGCTAGAAAAAAATAATCATAAAAGAATTCATTTGAATAAATTCTACTCATTCCAACATTTATTTAGACTGCTAATCACGATAATCTAAAGAAGAAAACAAAAAATATGGTTTAAGAGGGATTTTTATTTTGTCGAGCATTTTTTTTCCTCCAATAGCAACACGTTTCACACCCAATTGAGTCAAGAAAAACATATGTCGATAACGTTTGTCGCAGCATTAGAAGTAGTTCGTCAACATGGACAATTCATACAATAGAGTTAGTGATGTATTCGTTTGTATCCAACCCCACTGGAAAAAAACATCAAAGAAGATAACATCTTTTCTTTCAAAATAATAAACGTTTATGAATTTAGTTTAACTCGTAAAACCCACCGCCTGAACCGTCGCCTCCACCACCGCCACCACCACCGTAAACATTTGGCTGGTCGAGAATAGGTGCCGAGGCGGACATACCGTTATGGTTATTGGCTCCACCACCTAAATGTAAATCCGACATATTAGGAAAACCTTCTTTGGGTTCAAGCCCTTGATCGTACAAGAATCCTTTAAAGACATGACCACCGATTTTCACCACCGCTTGGTACGCGTACTCGTCATCCCCGTCCTCCACTGCCGTCACTCTCACACACTTGAACACCGCCGCAGCCCTAATCTGCCCTGGCCACGCTTCCCTTGACCCTCCTCCGTCTTCCATACATAAAACATAACTATGAATTATAACCATATCAATCTGCATAATGGTGTTTATTACTATCGAATAAATATGAGTGTCTATTCCGGATACACTGATCCGATATGAAACCAAAACAAATTCTTAAATTGTTAAAAACGATCTCATTTTTCTATAGCTAAAACCAAACCTAAAGCGGTAACAATGGTGCAAACTTGAGAGAATTATCAATAAAATATCTTAAAACCGAATTTAAACCAAAAATAGAATCATAACAAACCGATCTATACTATACTATGTTTTTATTTGGTTACTGTCATCAAGAAACCAAAATTCCCAAAGTTTAATTGATCACCGTGACAGTAAATCGTAAAGAAGGGCAATTTGTGCTATATGCATGTATTTATATACATACATGAAATCATGAAATGTAACACTACCTTGTCGGCTCGAGCTGGTCTCGAAACTCTGAGGAGGCGTGTTAGAAGTTGAAGTATGAGAAGTGGCTTGCTGTTGTTGTTGAGAGCCTACGATCCTCGGCTTCTTCGTCCCGGAGGAGGTCGATAGAGACGAGCCAGCCGTTGGATTGGCGCCGGTAGGCATGACCTGCCTCTCCCTCCGGCGAGCCGCAGAGACCCACGTGCTCTTCACGTGAGTAGAACAATCAAAGCCACGGCTCTTGCAGCACGTCCTGCACCGCCTCTGCTTACACTCCTTCTTTGCCTGGTTTCCACAGTCTTGACACGTGGCGGTTCCGGATGCGGCTGAGCCAGACCCCGAGTTGTTCGAGCTTGTTCCGACCGTCGTCTGGTTAGTACTCTTGAAGTGAAGATACTGCGTTTCGTGGTTGGTGTTGTTNTGTTGTTCTGCCATCTCGGCCGGTTGTTTCCGAGGAAGTTAATGTCGGTGTCTTCGACGTTTTGCTGCGGCTGACCACCCGTGAGAAGAGGAATCACTCCGACGCCGAGCCCCGCCGCATTACTGTTAATCTGATCGGATCCAGGTATAACTCCGGCGTTCTGGTGGTGGTGGTACGCCGGGGCAACAAGGAAAACGTCTCGAAGACCGACCATACCCATCTCCGTCGCCGCCGCCGACGACGGGAGGCCATAACGGATAGAAGATCCGGGAGGCCATGAGGGAACGCCGGCGGCGACGGAAGCTGAGCCTATACCACCGTGTACGACGGCGGGACCAGCATTAAAACCAAGAGATAGATCCTCGGTGGCGCGGGAAGATGTCGTCGTAGTTGCCGTCCAGTCGGTGAAGGCACCGGAATCCGACGTCGGTAGATTATGCCTCCTCGTTGTAGCCACAGCTGATTAAACCAAAACCCTAATCCCAATTGAAGAAAATATGTATATTTTATAGAAAAATAAAAAAATCACAGCACACAGCTCAAATGTACATAACCCATGATCTACACAAATCTCAGATAGCAAAAGATGAAGAGGATCTGAAAATTTTGGCTATAAAACCAAAAACGAAAACAAGATTCTTGGAAATCTACAGTCACTGTCTCTCTCTGTTAAAAGAGGGGAAAAAGAACACTGCGACTCTTCTTTAGCTTCCCTCTCTCTAAAAAAATCTGACCGTCTCTAAAAAAAACAGCTATTTTGGTTGTTGCTGCTGTCTGATTTTTCTTCTGATATTGGGTATCTTCTTACCTCCTCCCTTAAAAACAATAGTGGTGTTGTTTTCTTGTTCTAGATTGTTTCGTCTTGTTCCTGTCTCTCTCTAATAATCATCATGGACAACTGCAGAAAGATAGAGGCAAGTGAACATTTTTTTTTCTTGTTTATTAATTAGAAAAGAAATGGCACATGATACCTTCTTCTCCTTTGCTTTTGGATTTTAGCTCAAGATTGATTTTAAAATAAGTTATGTACTAGTATATTTTATATCATTGTTTATCAGATGACGAAGTTCACCCACCAGCGCTCGTGCGCGTGGCTCCACTTGCGATTAAGAGATCCCGGGCTTCTGTTTCCTTCAGAACCGACTGCACCGGTTAACTATTGTAGGTCCATCGTTCGGTTCGGTACATACGCGTTTTGGCCCTTTCGCCATACTTTGGTCTACATGATATCCGAAACCCAATATACATTCCTCATCTGTTCCAATATTAAACAATAAGGTTTTTGGAGTTTTTAAATCCAGATATTTTGATTTAAGATTTACGATATTCGGGTTTGGATTGTTTCTGTATATAAGTGTACAAAATTATATTCATAATTAGAAGAATGCTTTCCAATATCACAAAAGCTAAATTGTTTTTAAAATGTATAGTGGTTTTTGGTATGTTTTTTAAGCTGTCATCATGATTTTTGGACGGACTGAATCCGGTTAGTTGCTCTCCTCGTATGCGGCTGTTTTTAATCCAAATTCATGTCTCCTGGAAATTCAAGGTGTATAATCCGTATTAATGTCCTGAAATACGGATGAAAGATCCTATTTTTATACTTGTTTTTTTGTTAACATCCTAATTTTTTTAATGCCTTGATTAATTATCGTTTCGAATGATCATGTGTATACTTTTTCTTCTTTGTAAGTATATTGAAATTTAAAATCCTGAACATTTTTTAGATACTTGTACATAATGCCATAAAAGGTATAAATTGTGAAGATGTCTCTAAATGATACTTACGCAAAACATTACTGAATCACTCTTCCAAGAAGATACTAGAGGTATTTGGGAATTATTAGTCATTATTTTATACAATTTCTTCTGGTAATTAT
The DNA here is from genome assembly GCA_900406355.1 of Erysimum pusillum. NCBI lineage: Eukaryota > Viridiplantae > Streptophyta > Magnoliopsida > Brassicales > Brassicaceae > Erysimum > Erysimum pusillum. The sequence continues at coordinate 33,187 of OVBW01000081.1, read as the reverse complement.
AATTTCCATTAAAAACACAAATGAAATAAGAAATTCAGATTTCGAGGTCATGATCAGTATTGTCATTGTATCTTAACTACACACATTTGGCTATAAAATACGTCTTATGTCATGCACGTACGTATGTTACCGACAAATTTAAGAATAGAACAAACAGAGACCACATATACGATGATATCTCAGTTTTGTATCCATCCTTCCGACACTGTTAGATTGCGTACTGTCCATACGTACTACAAATAATAAGCAAAAAAAAAAAACTACTTTCCATGGTCCCAAAAATGTGAAATGCTTTGCAGACCAAACACAAGACCGGAAGCATCGCTGATAGTATCTCAAAACCAACGAAAAATCCAAAATCATTCAAAATGGTGGTTTACAGATAATACAATAGTGTTGAGTGGATTCAACATATATGTAGCAAACTTCCTTGTTTGTCTATGTGAATCTTTCTAAATTTTCACAAATTAAACGCCAAAGATTGCTTCCATGATCTATATCCGGATTATATTTTTATACAAGGCACGTCTAGGCTGCACATATGTACATAATCTTTTTTTTTTCCACGTTTCTTAGATAGTTCGAAAAAATAAGATGTAGGCCAGCCTGGGTCGAGTCTTTGTAGTCATTATAAGGTTTTTCCGATATTATGCTTCATGTAGACTTGAATCGGACACAGTGGCTATATGTCCTAGTCAATTTTTTTTTTTTTTTTTTTTTTTTTTTTTTTTTATTTAAATTTTTTTTTTTTTTTTTTAACAGTACCAACTATCTGAATTATAGTATAAACCAAGGAAGGATACAAATTGAAATTACATATGCCGACGATAAAGATGTCTCCAAAAACTTAGTTTAGAAGAAAAAGACACAGTCGTACAACAGGAAAACTAATTTACACAAACATTACAAACAAACGAGATAGAGATATTAAAAGAGACACAACCGTTAAGAGAAAATGCAACCTCAGTTTATTTGGTTAGTAGTATTCACGAGAGTTCAAGACCTTGTAACACTAATTCTTTAATACATTTTCTCTTCGTAAATTAATATTTAATACTGCACCAACAAACTTTTTGGTTTGGAGTATCATAATTACCAGGCTTCGATTGATTGTGTGAAAAAATTAACAATGGTTAATATTTTACATGTTTAATTTGCATCACCATTTCTACTGAACAAATGAAAAGATTTAACAAATTTTGCATGCATTTGAGAAAAATTATTTTGTAGTCTAAACCTACATAATCACTTTTTTTTTTTAACCATTAGATCATTACCGTTTATTTGTTTGTGTTTTTATTTTTTAGTTTTTATATTTTTGAAAATTTTTAGAGCTAAGTAGAAATCAATTTTTTCCAAAATCATTCAGATAAAGTCTTTAGAGGTAAATCTTAATTAGTTTTATATGCATAAATTTTACGTAGTATTATTGCAATTAAGAAAGAAAGTCGCTTTTATGTTTTATACATAAAAGCTTTTTAAAAGAATAATTAGTTTGAGAAATGCACGTGAAACCCTTTCAATAAAATGTTCGTCGGCTCCTCCCTACGCTTTGCGGCCGTCGAATCATTGCTTTTCTTTGAAGGTCTTTTTTTAGAAAAATATATTTTCTTTTGAGGTCTTTCTCGACCCTGTTTGATCTTTGTGCTAAATTACTTAACCCACAGTTCTAAAATTTTCACAGCCTAAAAACCACTTTGTTTAATGCTCGTGTTTTTTTTTGCTTTTAAGGGTTTATGTTCTTATGTTTTACTTGATATTTTTCTACCACTTCTTTTCCAAGCTGAAATGATATCTGTATATTAAGTTTTAAATGTAGCAGTAAGCTAAGTAATTGTGTTTCCTTTGCACCAAAAAATGTAATTGTCTTTCAAATATATCACTTGTTTTGTTTTTTAATAAGGAATTATATCACTTGTTGATGTCACACAAAATATATTTTATGCAATTAGGTTAACAAACACAATACAACT
>OVBW01000081.1:18125-28740 GCA_900406355.1 Erysimum pusillum | reverse complement strand
TAATAAATTAACTTCTTCTTGCCTCCGAAGAACCTTAATGGAGAAACCCTAATCTTATGCTCGGAGATTGTCTGCAAATTCGGTGACCACATGTGCTCTTTCGTCGTTCCGACAAGCTGCTCATATTGCTTCTTTAACTCGGGAGAATTACAAATTGCACTGTCTTCACCACAACTTACTGTTTCTTCGTCTCTGCTGTTTCTGTTTTTGCATATAAGACTAATGATAAAATCCGGAGAAACTTTTATCAGAATCTTCCCGTTTGGTCCCTGAGAATACTCAAGCGGCGGTGGACTCGACGGCGCCGTGAAGTTCAACGGCGGATTATTCGACCGAACATTTTCAAGATTATTAGAGTTGAAGATTGAGAGACACGAAGTGGTTAAGATTCTATATGCGAAACGTTCGATCGGTAAGACGAAGTAGGTTTGACCTGGGATGAGATAGTCGTCCATGGCTAGAGCTGGAATCTGACGACCGATGAAGAAAGAATCTGCGTGGCACACAATTTGATCAGGAAACTCAAACATGATTTCTCCAGCAACATGTTTCTTGAAGCCACAAAGGGTTTTGGTTGATCCGTGCTCGAAAAAAACGAGCGTGACTATTCCTTGGCGTCTACGGATCATCGGAAAACAAGAATTGATTAGAGATTTGCCCATATTTTCGAAATTTTGTCTGGAAAGTTATGAATTGTCGCATTAAGAGGAATGATATATATAGAGAGCGATTAGTCTTTATGGTCTTTGTATTTTGTTTGTAGTGAAAAGGCAACTACTTGAAGGAGAGTTGACTTTTGAATGGTCAAACACTCCAGGATTTGTTTTTGCATATATAAAGTGGGGTTTTATGGTCAATCCTCTCGGCGTTTTACACATTTTTTTGTTTTGGTTTCCAGGCATAAAGTCGCATTTTTTAATATTTTAATTAGAAATGTTGCATAGAGTCGTGGAAGTAGTTACACAAATGATCAGATATTTAATTTTATTGTGGTAATTTATTATAGTCCATTATTACAAACACGTTGAACTCGTGACTTCTTATCTTGTGACAACTGTACCGAAGGCCGAATTAGATAATGGTCCAGATACATACTCTCATATCACTTATTACAAGTTATCCCATTTTCCTTGTTCTTTTGTTATCCATAATCATTTAAAATCGCCAAAACATATGCTACATATTTAACCACATTTGACCTTGAAATTCGACGATTCACATTTGGTCTATGGTCTTTGTATTTTCCTAAACTTTATATGCGACAACATGAATGAGTGTTTACAACATATGGTTTCACACGGGTTTAAACAAATTACTGCAAAATTTCTATGTATAGTTTCTTTCAAACCAGAGCCCCAATTTGATTAGGTGAGGAAAAAAGGTGAGAAGCTTGTATTAGTTACCTTAATTTTTTGATATAAATATATATTTTTTTTGTCGAATAATTTTTTGATATTTTTAAATCTAGTTTTTGAACAACCCTAGAAATTTTATAAATAAAAAAGATATATATGGTTGATACTAAAACTGGGCCTCAATATAATTGGGCCCCAAATTGGGTTTACCCAAAAGGAAGATGCATGCTAAATGTTTTCAATTTTATACCGAAGACACAGGCCTGATTCAAACGCACACCAATCTTATTTTTTTCAAATAAATACAACATAACTATTTTAGATTTGCTTAGCCCAAAAAAAAAAAAAAAAAAAAAAAAAANCCCTAGAAATTTTATAAATAAAAAAGATATATATGGTTGATACTAAAACTGGGCCTCAATATAATTGGGCCCCAAATTGGGTTTACCCAAAAGGAAGACGCAGGCTAAATGTTTTCAATTTTATACCGAAGACACAGGCCTGATTCAAACGCACACCAATCTTATTTTTTCAAATAAATACAACATAACTATTTTAGATTTGCAAAAATCCACCAAATCTGATCAGATACAAAGATTTTTCTCATGGTCAAAAACATAAGTTTTACAGAAACAAAAACCTGAGATAGTTACAACGAAAAAAGCAGAGATAACCGAAACAAATAGCAACTGGGACGCAATCATATTTAGGCTTCCTCATATTTCAAGCAGCAACTGATCACTGGCCTGAGCCAAANACCAAATCTGATCAGATACAAAGATGTTTCTCATGGTCAAAAACATAAGTTTTACGGAAACAAAAACCTGAGATAGTTACAACGAAAAAAGCAGAGATAACCGAAACAAATAGCAACTGGGACGCAATCATATTTAGGCTTCCTCATATTTCAAGCAGCAACTGATCACTGGCCTGAGCCAAATAACCTGAGAGAAGACTCTTGATGCAACAGAGCCAAATAAGTAACATCGAGTTCCCCCCGTAGTGGTTCAAACAAAGTGATAGGCAAAACCGGATTAATCTCGTTGAGGATGGCATTAAACGGGAGAAGGGTTGCATTTTGAGGCTGCAAAGCCATTGCTTGCAGTCCTTTGTCCTTTGTTGACTATGTGACTCCGACTCACGAAGCAAGGTTTGCACTGCTAACTTAATTGTAGCAGAAGTTACGCACATCTAAAGGCATTGTGTTCTTGATATTATCACCTGGCTACAACCATACTATGACTGCCAATGATACACAAGTCTACTTCTGGTTTTGAGAGTTTGACTCTTCTGTTATGAGTTATGTAAGGTGNACTACAACCATACTATGACTGCCAATGATACACAATTCTACTTCTGGTTTTGAGAGTTTGACTCTTCTGTTATGAGTTATGTAAGGTGCCTATTGGTATCAATATTTTTTTTTTTTTTTTTTTTTTTTTTTTTTTTTTTTTTTTTTTNTTTTGTATTATTTGTATGAGGTTTGAGTCTCTGAATTTCTTTCTTCCTCCTTTTGAAGATGAATCAAAAGCGTTAATAAAAAAACTATTTTAGAGATATCTACCCTAGATTATATTTTCAGCTTGGATTGTACATGTTCGGTTCAATAAGGCAATGCACAGATGAATAAGTACTGCTATACATTTGTCACATTAATGCCAGTGACAGACTATATCCACATATTCTTGGCATTAAAGTCAATTTTTCTTGCTAATATCGAAATCATTTGTGAGTCAAATATCTAACGTTATGTATGAGTCAATATTAACTTAACATATTTAGATCAAGTTATTTCAACAATTCTCACATGAAAATTTGTAACACGTTATACCGTTTACAACTAAATTACAATTATAATTTTTTTCTTATTTAATTTATATTATATTTGTTTATGGCGCTAAACAATGAATTAATATTAACACAAGAGTTAGACATACGTTTTACACATTTGAATTTGTAACTAAATCACAATATTATTTTTTTNNNCATACGTTTTACACATTTGAATTTGTAACTAAATCACAATATTATTTTTTTTTGGTAGGAAATTTTTTCTTCTTACTTTGATATATATCTATATATATAATATCTATGGCGCAAAACATTATGAATTAATATTAAACACAAGTTAAATTATTGGAAACTAATAATAAATACAGTTAGACCCAAAATGTTGGAAGAAACACAAAATACAGTATAAAGCAAAAAAAAGAATGATTTTATTTTCTCTAGTCTGTAGAATCCGCCTTTTGGTCCNATAAAGTACATTCCTTCCGTGGCATTATGCCACGGGCAAACCACTAGTAATATCTATGGCGCAAAACATTATGAATTAATATTAAACACAAGTTAAATTATTGGAAACTAATAAATACAGTTAGACCCAAAATGTTGGAAGAAACACAAAATACAGTATAAAGCAATAAAAAAAGAATGATTTTATTTTCTCTAGTCTGTAGAATCCGCCTTTTGGTCCCTCTCTCTCTCTATCTTTTTTTCTTCTTTCTCTTTTTCTCTCTCTCTCTCGCTAGAAAACTGCGTAGTAGATCATGCCATGTCTCTCTAGATTCTCTGCCTCCCGATTTTTCCTCACTTTCTCTCGCGTGAGCTCAAGAGTTTACCATCATCCTCAAGCCAAGCCATTCTCTGATTTCTCTTCTTTCAACGGCGGCTTCTTCTTGTGCTATTCGGATCGATTTTGAATCTATTCGAGCTGTAAAAGTTGCTCTGCTTTACTCTGATGGAAGTAAATGTTTTCNCTCAAGCCAAGCCATTCTCTGATTTCTCTTCTTTGAACGGCGGCTTCTTCTTCTGCTATTCGGATCGATTTTGAATCTATTCGAGCTGAAAAAGTTGCTCTGCTTTACTCTGATGGAAGTAAATGTGTTGGAATTGCTTCGAGATCGACGATCATGCTGATGAGTAGTGGATTGATTCCGGTGAATGTAGATAGATAGTCTTTTGAATTTCGTTTTCACATTTGAGCTTTTGAGTAGTGTGGATTTCGTCGAGGTTTTTGGTTAATGGAGGGTTTCGCTTCTGAGGAAGTTCGTTGAGATTTTGTTTATGTCGAGAAACGGAAGGATGGCTTCGGATCTTAGCAGAGCCGGTCCAGTGGAGAGAGATATCGAGCAGGTTGTTATCTTCTTCTCCATTTATCGAAGCCTTATTGATGATTCATTTGCTAAGACTATGTTAATACTTCTATTGATCATTCATTCATGGATAGTAAGTCTCTTCGCCAATTATAATATATGTTGGGCGAATTTGTTCAATTGGGATTTCTTAGGTTAGAGAAGAGTGTGAATCCTTTGAGCTAACTTAGATTTCAAACTCAAGGTTTGTCTATGAATTTTACCTTAATCATGGAGTCCTATTACACTGTGAGAGTTTGACGAGCTTGATTCAAGAAATTGATGCAGGAACGCTAGTTTTGGTTCCCGTACAAACTTATTCTTTGTGGAATTCAACGTCTCTGGCAGACTAGGATTTCATCTTGCTAGCACTTTACCAAGCTCAAATGCCGTTTATTGGATAGTAGTTTATATTTTGTTAGGCCATCTGCCAGGATTCTTATTTCAGAGTGTGCATTGTACTTAGATTCTGCATCGACTATATCTTCTGATATTATTATTGCTGGGCTAATATCTCCACTGCAAAAGATTCACCTACTTTGCTTATGGAATGCTATTTGATTGACTCAGGCTATCATCGCCCTGAAAAAGGGAGCTTACTTGCTTAAGTATGGAAGAAGAGGGAAGCCTAAGTTCTGCCCATTTCGCCTTTCTAATGTAAGTTCATGTTTGGTTCAAAATTTCCTTATATATTCATTATTAGCAGTGTTCTACGATAATAGTTCCAGCAACCTCCTTAGTGCTGTCATTTTTCTTTATCTTCGGTTTCTTCGTGAATGAGGAGGTGATATCTTATTTTGTATCTTCTTTTTTTTTTTAATTCACAACTTAGTTTACATNGCATTGTACTTAGATTCTGCATCGACTATATCTTCTGATATTATTATTGCTGAGCTGATATCTCCACTGCAAAAGATTCACCTACTTTGCTTATGGAATGCTATTTGATTGACTCAGGCTATCATTGCTCTGAAAAAGGGAGCTTACTTGCTTAAGTATGGAAGAAGAGGGAAGCCTAAGTTCTGCCCATTTCGCCTTTCTAATGTAAGTTCACGTTTGGTTCAAAATTTCCTTATATTTATTATTAGCAGTGTTCTACGATAATAGCTTCCAGCAACCTCCTTAGTGCTGTCATTTTTCTTTATCTTCGGTTTATTCGTGAATGAGGAGGTGATATCTTATTTTGTTATCTTTTTTTTTTAATCACAACTTAGTTTACACGTAGCTCATTGTTTGGTGTTTTAAGAAATCTTTGCCTGTAACCTTCAGGATGAAACTGTTTTGATATGGTTCTCCGGAAACGAGGAGAAACATCTGAAGCTGAGCCATGTTTCTAGGATCATATCTGGACAACGCACTGTAAGTTCATGAGTATATGATGTGATTATAATTCTCCCTTGAGCTTGCAGTGAAATACTTAGGACGAGTTCATGATGACTGTAATATTCATTCATGTAACTTTTCATGTGTCAATTTCCCTAGTTCAAGGGTGCATATTTGCGCTGTACCTATCTAGTTTGATATTCTGATAATTCTTGCAATGGTGGTTTTCTTGTAGCCTATTTTTCAGAGGTATCCTCGTCCCGAGAAGGAATATCAGTCGNGCCATGTTTCTAGGATCATATCTGGACAACGCACTGTAAGTTCATGAGTATACGATGTGATTATAATTCTCCCTTGAGCTTGCTGTGAAATGCTTAGGACGAGTTCATGATGACTGTAATATTCATTCATGTAACTTTTCATGTGTCAATTTCCTTAGCATATTTACGCTGTACCTATCTAGTTTGATATTCTGATAATTCTAGCAATGGTGGTTTTCTTGTAGCCTATTTTTCAGAGGTATCCTCGTCCCGAGAAGGAATATCAGTCTTTTTCACTAATATACAGCGAGAGGTCTTTGGATTTGGTGAGATTCTCTTAATCTATTTACTTTTTCGCTTCCGCTAGAAAATAATTACCCTGTCATTCGAAATATCACTGAAGTTATTTGAATTTAATTAATCTATTGGAACAATTTTGTATTTGGTAGATATGCAAGGATAAAGATGAGGCTGAGGTGTGGTTTACTGGTCTTAAGGCCTTGATTTCGCATTGCCATCAAAGAAACAGGAGGACCGAATCAAGAAGTGACGGTACACCATCTGAAGCTAATAGCCCGAGAACATATACCCGGAGAAGCTCTCCTTTACACTCTCCATTTAGTAGCAATGACAGTTTGCCGAAGGTACTAAAAGAAGTTTTCTGTGTACNCGCATTGCCATCAAAGAAACAGGAGGACCGAATCAAGAAGTGACGGTACACCGTCTGAAGCTAATAGCCCGAGAACATATACCCGGAGAAGCTCTCCTTTACACTCTCCATTTAGTAGCAATGACAGTTTGCAGAAGGTACTAAAAAAAGGCTTTCTGTGTAGACTTTTGTGCATGTGAACACTAACTAAGTACATTCTCATTTACCTTTCAGGATGGTTCTAATCACCATCGCATTCACAGTCCATTTGAGAGCCCGCCTAAGAATGGCCTTGACAAGGCATTTTCAGACATGGCATTATATGCAGTTCCTCCAAAAGGATTTTATCCCTCAGATTCTGCAACTATGTCTGTTCATTCTGGAGGCTCGGATAGCATGCATGGACATATGAGGGGTATGGGCATGGATGCTTTTAGAGTTAGTATGTCAAGTGCTGTTAGTTCCTCGAGCCACGGTTCTGGTCATGATGATGGAGATGCATTAGGAGATGTTTTCATCTGGGGAGAAGGCATAGGAGAAGGTGCTTTGGGTGGTGGAAACCGTAGAGTTGGAAGTTCGTTTGACATAAAAATGGATTCCTTGTTGCCAAAAGCTTTAGAATCTACAATAGTACTTGACGTTCAAAATATTGCTTGTGGTGGACAGCATGCTGTCCTTGTGACAAAACAAGGAGAAAGTTTTTCTTGGGGAGAGGAATCTGAAGGCAGGCTTGGCCACGGTGTTGATTCCAATATTCAACAACCAAAGCTCATCGATGCACTCAACACCACAAATATTGAGCTTGTAGCATGTGGTGAATTTCATAGTTGTGCAGTTACTCTATCAGGGGATTTGTATACCTGGGGTAAAGGAGATTTTGGTGTTCTTGGACATGGAAATGAAGTCAGTCACTGGGTTCCTAAGAGGGTTAATTTTCTGTTGGAAGGGATACATGTATCATCCATTGCTTGTGGACCTTACCACACCGCAGTCGTTACCTCTGCTGGACAGTTGTTTACTTTTGGTGATGGGACCTTTGGGGTTTTGGGCCATGGAGACAAGAAAAGTGTTTTCATACCTCGGGAGGTAGACTCTTTGAAAGGTCTTCGCACTGTCCGCGCAGCCTGTGGTGTATGGCACACAGCAGCAGTTGTGGAAGTCATGGTTGGGAGCTCAAGCTCGAGTAATTGCTCTTCTGGAAAGCTCTTTACATGGGGTGATGGTGATAAGGGCCGTCTTGGTCATGGTAATAAAGAACCAAAACTTGTGCCTACCTGTGTAGCTGCTCTTGTTGAACCCAATTTTTGTCAAGTTGCATGTGGGCACAGTCTAACGGTTGCACTTACAACATCAGGCCATGTCTATACTATGGGCAGTCCTGTCTACGGTCAGCTTGGAAATTCTCATGCAGACGGAAAAATTCCAAGCCGTGTCGAAGGTAAACTTCACAAGAGTTTTGTTGAAGAGATCGCCTGCGGTGCTTATCATGTTGCAGTTTTGACTTCGAGGACCGAGGTTTACACTTGGGGAAAGGGATCAAATGGTAGACTTGGTCATGGAGATGTAGATGATAGAAATTCCCCGACATTGGTAGAGTCGCTTAAGGATAAACAGGTGAAAAGTATTGCCTGTGGCACTAACTTCACAGCAGCTGTCTGCATTCACAGGTGGGCGTCAGGGATGGACCAGTCCATGTGTTCAGGTTGCCGTCAGCCCTTCAGTTTTAAGAGAAAGAGGCACAATTGCTATAATTGCGGATTAGTGTTTTGCCACTCGTGCAGTAATAAAAAGTCGCTAAAAGCTTGTATGGCACCAAACCCGAACAAACCATATAGAGTGTGTGACAAGTGTTTTAACAAATTGAAAAAGACCATGGAAACTGATCCATCGTCTCATTCTTCTCTGAGTAGAAGAGGAAGCATTAACCAGGGATCAGATCCCATTGACAAAGATGACAATTTCGATTCTAGGTCTGATGGACAGTTAGCTAGATTTTCATTGATGGAGTCCATGAGACAAGTGGACAGTCGATATAAGAAGAACAAGAAATACGAATTCAATAGCAGCCGTGTCTCACCTATACCAAGTGGAAGCTCTCAACGGGGTGCGCTTAACATAGCCAAGTCTTTCAATCCAGTTTTTGGAGCATCAAAGAAGTTCTTCTCAGCTTCTGTTCCTGGTTCTCGAATTGTGTCTCGGGCAACTTCCCCAATATCCAGACGTCCTAGTCCACCTCGTTCAACTACACCAACTCCCACTCTTTCGGGACTAGCCACACCAAAATTTGTTATGGATGATACTAAGAGAACCAATGATAACCTAAGCCAAGAGGTCGTTAAGCTAAGATCTCAGGTAAGTTTGCACACCACCAGCTTTTGTTTATCTTATTTCCATATTCCTTCACACATTCTTTGCTGCAAAAAGACGTAGTTGGTGAGATTATCCTATTATATTTCTGTCATTTTGTGTTTCTTGATCACGGTCAATTACGTACTAAATTTTACTATGTTGGTGAGATCATGCTATTTGTAAGGTTTGAGAAGGTTTGGCCACCAATTTACTTAGCTTCATGAGGAAACATTTTTTTCATTTTCATATTTAATTACTGCCTCAGTTAGTCACTTCTTTATGACTGCTTCTTTGCTAACCAGTAATTGATATATCAGGTTGAAAGTCTTACAAGGAAGTCCCAGCTTCAAGAAGTTGAACTGGAAAGAACAGCCAAGCAGCTAAAAGAGGCGTTGGCAATCGCTAATGAAGAAACAACAAGATGCAAGGCAGCAAAAGAAGTGATCAAATCACTTACCGCTCAAGTAATCTAAAATTAAAGATAAAAATATGGTTTATGCAGTTATTGGTGATTTCGTATGCTGATGACGAGTATCAACGTAACTATGCAGTTAAAAGACATGGCTGAGAGATTACCCGTAGGATCAGCTCGGACTGTGAAGTCTCCTCCGTCTCTTAATTCATTTGGTTCCAGCCCTGGTCGCATTGACCCTTTTAATATCTTAAACCAACCAAATAGCCAAGAATCAGAGCCAAATGGCATAAATACCCCAATGTTTTCTAATGGGACCATGACACCTGTATTTGGGAATGGTGAAGCAACGAATGAAGCACGGAACGAGAAGGAATGGGTTGAACAAGATGAACCTGGTGTCTATATCACTCTTACAGCGTTAGCTGGAGGTGCTAGAGATCTCAAACGTGTTCGTTTTAGGTAACAATAATTTCTTAGTTTCCCTAAAAGATTTTTCATATATCCAAAGATTGGACTGTAATTTTGCTACACTGTTTTGTTTTCTGACAGCCGAAAAAGGTTTAGTGAGAAACAAGCGGAACAGTGGTGGGCAGATAACAGAGGAAGAGTCNAGTTTCCCTAAAAGATTTTTCATATATCCAAAGATTGGACTGTAATTTTGCTGCACTGTTTTGTTTTCTGACAGCCGAAAAAGGTTTAGTGAGAAACAAGCGGAACAGTGGTGGGCAGATAACAGAGGAAGAGTCTATGAACAATACAATGTTCGCATGGTTGACAAAGCCAGTGAGGACTTGCCTCATTGACACCCTTTAACACCAACCAGTCCTCTATTTTTTCTTCTATGCCCGAGTCAGGTGAGTGCGGAATCTCGGGATATAACAACAGATATATATAGAGAGAGAAATTAGATGTTTTTAAGGTGCTTCTTTCATTGTAGTTTGGGATTTGTGTGGTGTTGGTTGTGACAAAGTTGTAAATTCTTTGTGGTATCGTGCTGTAAATCCTATAAACATACAGTGTTTTTACTCCCTAGAAACAATGCTGAGTAAATTGGTTTTCGAGCAGATTTGTAGATACATCACAGCATTGGAAACTAAAAAGTTACTGATATTAGTTATAGACAAACAAGT